>JAHLJT010002771.1:0-68244 GCA_031308135.1 Acheta domesticus | reverse complement strand
TGTACTGCACGTGAATGAAGACGATAGAATTTGGTGGGCCCAGAGGCAATGAAAACTACATTGCCACTGCGTCATGTGGCGATGGACCCGTCTGTGTACAAGGAATAGATGACCAGATATTTTTTGCTTCCCTCATACCCTGAAACTGCTTCTGGTAAAATAAGGACTAGTATTTTGTTTGGAAAGATTGGAGAGCTGAGGTCAAATTGGGGAGAAGGAAGTTTCCAAGGGGGAATCAGGTCATTTGCGGGTTTCACAGGAGTGGGAAGATCGACATTAAGTTCCCGCAAAAGATTTCGCAATCGAATGCTGGGGGCTGGGGTAGCGATGTTCGAAGAAATTATAGAAGATTCATATTTGGGCGAGTGATTATTCGGCGACAAGGTGATTAAAGAGTCCTGACACTTTAGCACCCATAAGACGCTAATAGAATATCTCGCCTTATTTTAAGGATGGCTCCCCAGCGTCAGCTAGAATGCACTCGATTCGGCTGGTGCGATACGCGCCTGTTGAGAGGCGAATACCTGCGTGGGTATGCTGTTGATAGGTCTAAGGGTGGAAGGAGCTGCAGAACCATACACTTCACTACCGTAATCCAATGCTGAGCGAATGAGTGCTCTGTATAACCGCAGTAGGGTAATGCGGTCGGCTCCCCATGAAGTGCCACTAAGCATTCGAAGAAGATTGAGGGGGAGACGCATCTGGTTGCAATGTGCGGATATGAGAGCGCCACGTGAGGGACTTGTCAAAAGTCAGCCCCAGAAACCTGGCAGAGTCAGTGAATGGAAGCTTATTTCCTCCCAAGTACAGGATTGGGTCGCTATGCAAGTGGTATATTCTGCAGAAGTGCACTCCAGTTGCATTTAGTAGGTGAGAACTTGAAACCTGTCAACATGCTCCATTCATGCAGCTTGTTGAGCACCACTTGGAGTTGCCTCTGGATCACACTTATGCTGCTGGATGAACAAAAAATGGCAAAATCATCTACAAACAGCGATGCCTTCACAGGTTCCCTCACGACCGACGCTATACTATTTATGGCTATGGCAAACAGAGTGACACTTAGCACCGAGCCTTGGGGGATGCCGTTTTCAAGGGGGTGACTGTTAGACAGTTTTCACCAATGCGAACTCTGAAATATCGTCCGATAAGAAATTTTGGAGGAATAAGGGGAGCTTCCCCTGAATCCCCAAGAGTGCAAGGTTCGCAGAATGCCATACCTCCAAGTGGTGTCATACGCCTTTTCTATATCGAATAGTACGGCGACAAGGTGTTTGTCTCAGAACAAACGAGGTTGAAATTTCCGTTGCCAAAGCGACGAGATGGTCAAGGGTTGACCGGTGTTTCCTGAAACCGCACTGAATTGGAGCGAGTAGGTTTCTGCCACTCCAAGGTCCAGACCAAGCGCTGATTTACCATCCGTTCCAGCACTTTGCATTCGCAGCTGGTGAGAGCAAAGAGGTCGGTAGCTCGATGACAGCGACCGATCCTTTCCTTCCTTCAGAGATGGGATAACTATGGCTTCTCGCCATACAGCAGGGATGGTGTGCTCTTCCCAGATGCGATTATAAAGCGGAGGAGAAATTGCATCGCCACATCAGGAAGATGTTGTAACATTAGGTTGTGTATTTCATCAGGACCTGGGGCAGTTCTTCTGGCCAATGCAAGAGCAGAGCGCAATTCCGATATGGAGAAAGGTGTGTTGTAATCTTCAGACGCTCTGCAGAAGAAAATCCAACGGACGGCTCTCCATCCTTTCTTTGATCAAAAGAAAGTCAGGAGCGTAGTTCGCCGAACTTGACATGGCTTCATAGTGCGCGGCGAGTTCCTCTACAATCATATCTGGAGATGTGATCATTTCTCCGTTTTTCAGAAGACCTGGCACCGTATTTGGTGAAGAGTGTCCTTTGATCTGTCGAATTTTTCTCCATACCAGGCGTGGTGGCGTGTGACAATTCAGAGACGAAACGTACGCTCTCCACGATGCATTTTTGCTCTCTAAGATAGTTCTTCTAACCTTCGCCCTGCATCTTTTATACTCGATTAAGTTATCCACTGTTGGATAGTGTCTGAGACGTGCCAGTGCCTTTTTTTCGAGCACTGACCGCTCTCGAGCAGTTCTCATTCCACCACGGAACGAAAGGGTGTCGCGGTTTACCGCTTGCCTTCGGAAATTGCGATGGAAGCAGCAGCGAGTACAGCGTATTAAAATGTTCTGTCATTTCATCCACATTTCCGAAGGGACCGTCTGAACAGGTTAACATTATTTTGGAATGTCGACCAGTCAGCTCGTCGCACGATCCATTGAGGGGGCCGTGCACAACTACGGCGAAGATGATCAATGTGGACAAGCGTGGGGTAATGGTCGCTTCCATAAAGATCTTCTAATATGGTTCACCGCATAGCCGTAGCAAGTGAAGAGATGCAAAGGGCTACATCAATAGCCGTGCTAGAATTCGTAGCTACGGCAAAATGAGTTGGTTCCCCAGTGTTGAGAATATCCAAATTCATGGTGTCGATGACAGACTCCAAAATAACACCTCTTGACACGTGCGAGAGGAACCCCAAAGAGGGCTGTGGGCGTTGGACATCACCCACAACCAAGAAAGGTGTGGGCAATTGGTTTATTAGACTTACGAGGTCATCAACCGACACGTTTGTCTTGGGGGAATATAGATATTACATACGGTGAGAGAGAGGGGACGGCAGATACACCTGCACACAAACTGTTTGAAGGTCGGTGTGTGAACAGGGATTTCTGCAGAATGCAGCGAATCCTGGACCAAAGTAGTAACTCCGCCGTGAGCGCGGAGGCCGTCATCGACATCAACCCTATAAGGAGTGAAACCGCGAAAGTGTATGGACCGTGGTGAGAAAGATGCGTTTCCTGTAAGCAGAAAATTGATGGTGTATACCGGGACAATAAGAGTTTTAATTCGTCCCGTCGGAGAGAAAATCCGTTCAGATTCCAGGATAGGAGAGCCGTTGTTTAAGAAGGTTAAGAGGATTTCTTCTTTTCCTTTTTTCGCTTCTGCCGCCCGAAGGAGCGAGTGTCCACCCCGGCTGAAGTTTCCTCCGAGGCAGACTCATCCTGACCACTGCTCGACAGGCTGAGAGATCCGCTCAGAGCGAGTTTCAGGAGCCGGGGTAGATGGTCGAAGTTTGGTGGATCTATCATTTTTCTTGTCCAGGCCAGCAGGCCGTGTGACATCAGCCTTCTTGCGCGGCTGAGAAGTGGATACTTGTTCTGTCTTCGTCTGTGTTGTCTTCTTGGGTGGTATTTTGTATTTTGTGGGGATTATTATTTTTCCCACCTTGCAGAGGCGATGTCTCCTCAGGGAAGTCCACTGGGGATACCTGGCAACAAAAGTTCGCTACTGGGGGAGTAGCAGGAGAAGACTGAATGCTCGTCGCTTTGACCGTGTTCGCCAGAGTGCTAGAAAAAGAACGCCTGAGATCCACAGGGTTCTTCACCAGGTATCGGCGTTTCGCTTCCGGAAAAGATACCTTCTCCGTCACCCTTAATCCTTTGAATCTCCCTCTCTCTCAGATATGTGGGACACTTGTTAGAGTTGGCCGCATGGTCTCCTTCACAATTTACACAGTGGGCTGGTGATGAACAAGGGTTGGGATCATGCGCGGAATTACCGCACTTTGCGCAAGCAGGGCTTACGGCCATGCACCTTTGTTGTGTATGACCGAACCTCTGGCACTTAAAGCAGCGCAGGGGGTTCGGCACATACTGCCGCACGCGAAGGTTATAGTACCCACAGCTAATTTTCTCTGGGAGAGAAGGGAGATTAAAAGTCAGGATCAAGGTGGGAGTAGGGATCTCTTTCCCATTCTCCTTCCTCCTGATCCTATATACCTCCGTAACGCCATGGCTCTTAAAAAAGGAGAGAAGTTCGTCCTCACTTTCAAGCGCAAAGTCTTCGTGATTGACCACTCCCTTACATACGTTAAGGGTAGGGTGAGTGGTCACTTCCACTTGGAGGCCGGCAATCTGCTTGGTTTTTTGGATTTTGTCAATCTGCTCGTCGGTGCGCGCTTCGAAAAGAATGGTACCATTCCTCTGTCGCACGACCGCTTGCAGCTTTCCAAAAGTCTTCAATGGCTCGCGCGAGGCGGACCGCACTAACGCTTTTGAAGGATTTTTTCAACTTCAACACATGACATTAAGAGAACCGAGGTTTCTTTGGTTTGTTCTCCTCCCGAAGGAAGAAAATATTCAAATCTACCGTCTCACATCGCCTCTTCCTTGCGGAAGAGGGCAAGGGGTTTGTTTTGGGCTCCATACGATTGAAGCAGATTCGTCTCCGTGCTCCCCCACCCACCATGGAGCCCAACAAGGGGACACCCCACTGGGGTGCCAGGGCTGACACGGAGATATAGTAGGGGAATGTCACAGCGCTGCAACCGGCCGTGGATCCCCCCGCTCACCCTGGAGTCAGTACAAGACCTAGTCCGAGCCGATTGATCGGGAGTGGGTTAGCTCCCGACCGCCCGTCTAGAAGAGTCCGAGGCCAAAGCGAGTGTATTGACACCTACAAGGAATGTTCCCCCAAAAATACGTAGACGTACCCCTTAGTGCAAGCCAAAAGCGTAGCACCAGGACTAGTTGGGAAACAAACTGGTCTCTCAACTGCCAGGACACCCATTCCCTCCGACACGGGTCGCCATGCACGGCAAACACATGGGTGGGCGTTCAGCATACAGAGAAGGCCAGTGAGGAAGAAAAAAGGAGTGAAAAGAATATACGTGACATGAAATGAAAAGCAAGACGATGAAAAAAATGGAGAAAGGAATACTTGAGAGCCTTCTCTGCATCCCCCCGTCAGGACGTGGACCAACCCACCTCGACGGGTTATACCTTGGACTTCAAAGTGCTTCCCCTGCTAAAATTGCCACCCGCACGCCACTGCTTTACACATTTAACTCAATTAAAGCACGCAATTCAAAATAGGTATTAAATAATTTCTAAAAAATTAATTTTACAACTTATAACAAAAGTTGGAAGAAGAAACGAACAAAGAAATATGAAATAATATACATATTCTAATTTACATAGCATCCATCAGCTTAGCAACATGATTCATTTTACCTTCAGGAAACGGAGTAAATTCGGAGCGGTCGACTATTTTTGTCGACAACTTAAAATATTCATATTTTCGTAGAATTAAACATGACCTTGTTTAAAGATCCGTTTTCGATGAACACATTTCACTAAGAACTTGTGCTGCTATGGAATGGCACAGACATTTCCGTATTAGTTTTCTATTCCTTTGGTCTCGTTTATCTATTCGAACTTGCCACATACTCTTGCC
Organism: Acheta domesticus; assembly: GCA_031308135.1. NCBI lineage: Eukaryota > Metazoa > Arthropoda > Insecta > Orthoptera > Gryllidae > Acheta > Acheta domesticus. The sequence continues at coordinate 62,920 of JAHLJT010002771.1, read as the reverse complement.
AGCTGCCATCTACCGCTGTCTGAAGTACATTTTTTAAAACTGTATTAATTTTTTGTTTCCAAATGACAGAACGGAAATATTATTTTATGAATATTAAAGAACATTCAAACCTCGTCCTAAAAGGCGATTTTCTTTGAAAACTTTGGAGCCGTTTTTATGAAAACGATGTTTAAGCGGTCCTAGTGGTAGCCTAGCTACCGGTAGGGCCTCCCTTGCTGAATAGGTTGAAGGTGAGGGGTCCGACGAAGAAGTACTCCATTTTGAGGAGAGTGGGAAGTAAGTAGAGAGGGAAGGGTCATGAACCTTTGGACTTCCTGTAATCGGCCCATGGAGGGTACAGGAAAGAAACTGGGTTGGTACACCAGGCCACTGATTAGAGTGGAGGCCCGAACCTTGCATTAGCCAGCGAAGGAGGCTGCCTTCAGCAGTCAGTGAAAATCCCGTAGGGTTTAGTAATGCCGACTGGCGATCGGAGGGAAACCCTTGCTGGGCCCTGCGGGGGGATACCCCGAGGCCATTGTGGGTCGCAGTAACGGATGGCAGGAAAACAACCCGAGGGTAAGTGTGATCTGTGAACTCGAACTTGCGTCCTGCGAATCAATTCAAACCAATGAGCAAAATGGATAGAACAAGCAATGTAATGAATCTTAACGTGCCTTGTTCTACCAATGTCCCATACCTGCTCAGAAACGGAGCTAATGTCACCTTGTCGACATCTGGCCATCCCACGGATGTTAGTCCCAGGGACCCAGAGCCGGCAGTAGCTCGAAGTCATCGTCAGAGAGAGACCCGGGATGAATTAAAGGAGGTGATGTGGTGCTTTTACTATGCAAAAGCGAAAAATGGGGGCTCAGAAATAGAAGTTTTCAAGGTATGGAGAGAGCGGAACCCAGATATGAGACCTACCCTAGACTCAAAGAAGCTTGTCAGTCAACGACGATACATACTCAGCAGTGGAAAATTCACAGCAGAACAACTTGCTGACATTGAGAGAAATGCGGAGTATGTACTTCGCCCGAACAATCCACATGACGAACATGTATAACTTGAAACTGATGTTCCCGTGGAAGGTTCATCTCTTTCCAGTGAAACACACGTCAGTGGTGAAAATTCATCTGGCAATGAATTACATGATAAGGACATGATGCGAAATCTCCTTCGGCGCGAGATAGAGTTAGTCAACTTCCGTTTGAATCTCGCGAACCGTTGAGGAGAATATTCGAAAATGCCAAAGCTAAAAGAGTGATAGAAACAGTGAATTCTGTCTTAATGAGGTGGTAGAGATCCCAGGCAGAGATCTAGATATTACTGAAATCAATCACATCATATATGCAATAATATCTAGTATCTCAGATAATTTTGGGGCCAGCCAAGAACACCGACGACCGACAGCAAAACAGAGTAAACAGCTCTGTACCCCCATGGATGAAGAGAATTATGAAACGAATAGCCGACACCCGGCGCGAAATATCACTCTTAGCTGAGACATCTTCTAAATCAACGCACACCTCTAAAGCTCAACGAAAAATATTCAATGTTGAACAAAAATACCAAATTGAAAATGACACCAGCAGGCTAAGGTTGAGAAGCTAAAAGAGAAAATTCAAGCATGGGCTCAACGAATTAGACGCTACAAACGCAGAATAGATTTCCGTGTGCAGAATCGGTTGTTTGAAACAGACGCGAAGAAATTCTATCGCAATCTGACTCAGAAACCGAATGGCAATGCTGTCACTCCTTCAGAAGATGATGTCGAGGCATTTTGGGCAGCAATATGGGAAGAGAGCAGATCCTACAACAAAGATGAATCTTGGCTTCAATCTGAAGTTGATGCTGCAAATGAACTTGTGGAAACAGTGGAAGATGTTCACGAATTCTCGGAAGACGACCTCTTCCAAGCAATTAAGAACATGGGAAACTGGAAATCCCCCGGGATTGATAAGTTTCAGATTTATTGGATTAAGAAACTAACAGCATTACATCCGCATCTACCAAAGTCTATTAATAAAATTTTAGAAAATCCAAAGGAACTCCCGGAATGGCTCACACGCGGCATCACGTATCTGCTACCCAAAGAGGGAGACAGCTCTTTGGCGAAGAACTACAAGCCAATCACTTGTCTGCCAGTACTGTACAAAGTTATAACTTCAGCCATAGCTGACAATATATACAGACATCTAGAGAAGAATCATCTAATGCCAGCTGAACAAAAAGGATGTCGTAAAGGTTCTTATGGCTGTAAGGAAATCTTGCTACTGAATAAAGTCATCTTGAATGACGTAAAGAAACGAAAACGTAATTTGAGCATGGCTTGGATTGACTACCAAAAAGCCTTTGATAGTGTACCACACGATTGGATTTTGAAGACCCTGGAGATCTATCGATTTCATCCTAGACTTATTGAATTTTGCAAGGCTAGCATGAAGTCGTGGAGCACCAGATTACTAATACAGAGCAGAAAGGAAGCAGAAGAAACCAGAAGTATTCAGATCAACAGGGGTATTTTTCAAGGAGATTCACTATCCCCTATGCTGTTTTGCATTAGTTTGATCCCACTATCTAGACAGTTGTCGCAAGCTGACTTTGGTTACAAGCTCCATGGTGATGAAAGGCCAGTATCACACTTGTTTTTACATGGATGATCTGAAAGTGTTTGCTAAGAATGAAGCGATTCTCACCCAAATGCTGTCTGTCGTGAATGACTTTAGCAATGACATCTGCATGAAGTTTGGTCTTGACAAATGTGCAAAAATCAATTTAAAAGAGGAAAACTGACAACGTCAGTGAGCGTTGAAGTTGATTATGCACACTGTGATTCAAGATATTGAGCCAGGTAAAACTTACAAATATCTGGGCATTGAAGAATGTGAGACCATCTCGAACGACACAATGAAAGAGAGAATTCGCAAGGAGTATTACAGAAGAGTGAGACTTGTCCTGCAGTCTGCTCTGAACTCCAGGAATAAAATATCTGCAATTGGTAGTCTGGCGGTGCCTGTAGTGGAGTACAGTTCCGGACTAGCGGACTGGACTAAGCAAGAAATCCGCATCATGGATCGAAAAACTAGAAAGCTGCTAACGATGCATCATGTCGCCCACCCTCGAGTTGATGTACATAGACTTTATGTGTCACGTAAGGAACGAGAAAGAGGCCTCAGACAAATTGAAGCCTCCTGGCACAATGCAATAGTTGGAATGGGAAAGTATGTAGTCGGTCATCAAGATGACCCTCTAATGAGGCAGGTCATGAAATCTTACCAAAGAATGGGAAACAGAGGCATTGTTAGTGTAGCAAAAAGCATTGCAAAGAAAACTATGCAAGACACGTCAAATAACACAGACACTGAACTTTTGGTACTACTAAACATGAAATGTGAGACACAAAAAATGTTAAAGAAGTCGTGGAGGGACAAACTCCTCCATGGACAATATCTAAAAAGAATGGACAAGGTGCAGATCAATAAAGATCAATCACTTATGTGGCTTAAAAGGGGAAGGATGAACAGTGGCGAAGCGTCAGGGTAGGCAGAGTAAGCTGAGCTATCCCTAAGAATCTTGAAGAAGACGGGAAATATATCTTCACTAAAAAAAGAAAATTGTCAATTTATAATGTTATTTTAGCCAATTTATACCGTAAAGTTTGCGCACCAAGTTCGTTTTTCTGTTCTTATGCGCATTCAATGCGAAGTGTCTTTGTCGCCGCCCGGTGCATCGGGCAGGCTGGGGAGTGAGGCTGAGGCCGTTCCGCTTACCACTGGAAGACAGTTTGTTGGCAAGGGACGGGGCGCGGGGAAGTGAGCGCGCATGCGCATTGAGAAGCTGGCCCGGTTATTCGGCCAGAAGGGTAGGCCGGCCTTACAACTGGCTAAGTAATTTAAACTCCTGCCGGCAGGCGCTCTCTTCACCACAAGCTTGCGTGGAACTTCCGCAAATGTCCACTAGAGGTCATTGAGCAACTTCAAATATCACTACTAACAAAAGTAAATACATTTATTTATTCCAAATTTCAGAATTAGTATTCCTCTGTCGCAAATTCATTAAGTACACTATTGAGAATGTTAACTCTTTCTCCCACATCATTTAGCATTGGTTTAACTTTTAATAAAACAAGATCATTTAAAAAAGCGTTGATTTCAAGCATTTATGGGTTGGTATCGCGGCGTGTGAATCCCCCAGTAGTATTGTATTCTGGAAAGATCAAACAGGATCTGATCAGTGTAATTTCATTTCGTAAGTTAACTGAATAGCGTATACGTGTGTAGGTTACAAGTGAAATGTCGTTGACCAGCAACTGCATGTCGCTGTGTCTCATTGACAATGAGCACTCTGAAACAATTAAAACTCATTAACGTAATTCTAAGTCAAATAACACTCTTCAGCTTGGCTACTATTTTAATAGAAAAGAAAATTTCGTGTACGTGTTCGCAAGATGATATGTTTAAAGAAAGCGTTGAATTTTTTCTGAAGAAAACCAGGTATTTAGAATTAATTTACAAAAAACTGTACAAACAAGGAGTATACATCTATTATAAATAAGCATAACCATTTACAATTTTTTTTCAATTCTGCAGTAGGCTTATTCTTGATCTGAGTATTGTTGCATGATTGAAATAATAATAATAATAATAATAATAATAATAATAATTGTTAGGTATTCAACTAAATACACACTTTTAAGATCTGACTGTTACGTATTTATTTACTGATTACAACACATGGCACTATTACATGTACTCGCGCGGTAACAACAGACTGCCAGCGAGCATAACACGATCTCACCTAGTCACCAGACTTTTACCACAACGGACCATAGGCACAGAACATACATTACTATTAAAAGTCAGTTCAAATACACAACATATCTTCCCCCTTCAATATGAAACATAATTCTTGTAACGTGACGGCCTCACAATCACTCGACTGGGCCGCGACTGACTGTTGGGTGCTCCGGGCGGATCCACTCGCGGCGATAGTTCAGCTCCTCTCGGGCTAGCCACTTCCCGCAGGTTCGTAGTTCTCTCAGCTCGAAGTTCGGGATCCTCGTTGAACGGCGATCGCTCCAAACCCTCTGACACATTTTGATCAGGACTATGTGCAAAGGATGGTGATTCCGGTTCAGGAGACTGAATGATTTGAGCAGGGACCGGAATCCTTGGCTGGTTACTTTGGGTTTGTGGTTTATCCACGATCTGTTTATTCTGGTCATCTTCAGCATTCTCAATTCTTCTCCTCAGTTGATCAACATGTCGTTTGATTATATTTCCATTGGGTAGTTGTACTGTATAAGAGACTGGTCCCGTGCAGTCATGAACTTTGCCCTGCAACCACTTTGGACCAATTGGATTGTAATTCCGGAAATACACCAAATCACCTATTTCAAACGAGCGCAGTTTCTGCGTCGTATTTTTGTCTCCTTTGTTTTTCCATTGCAATGCATATGGATGCATTTTATCGAGAACAGTTCGCAGCTTCCTTCCCATCAAAAGTTCAGCCGGCGTCTTCTCGGTACCTGCATGCACTGTTGTGTGCTGTCGGAAAAGCAATCTCTGCACCTGCAGTTCAACATCTCCTTCCTCCAATTTTGTCAATATCTTCTTCGCAGTTTGGACCATACGTTCAGCCTGTCCATTGCTCGATGGATGATATGGAGAAATTGTACTGTACTTGATCAGGTTCCGGTCGTAAAATTCATGAAGTTCCTTCGAATCGAATGAACGTCCGTTATCTGAGATAATAAGATCTGGTATTCCCATTCTTGCAAATATTCTCCGGAAACTCTGGATGACTTCAGCAGATGACATCGATTTCATAATGTCCACTTCTAACCACTTGGACATCGCATCGACTACAATCAGGTACACTTTTCCTTTGTGAGGGCCAGCAAAATCCACATGCAATGTAGACCAGGCATTTAAATTTTTTTCGATATTCTGACGGGGAGCTTTAGGTGGATTATTTGCATGAATTTGGCACGTCTTACACTGATTTACACAGTTTTCTATGTCCTGATCTATGTTTGGCCACCATACATAGCTCCGAGCACAAGCTTTCATGGCTACGATTCCTGGGTGATTTGCATGCAGTAGTTCCAAAAACCGTTCCCTAGTTACCTTTGGTGCTATCAACCGATTGCCCCACAGCAGACAATCCTTGTGTACTGAAATTTCCATTTTCTTCCTTTGGAATGGTTTGTACTCTTCAGGAAGTTCCGTGGTTGGCCACTGATGCCAAGTCCAGTACCGAACTTTTGACAAAATTTCGTCCTTTGTTGTATACTCACGGATGTCTTCTATTGGAATTGGCCTTTTCTCAGACTCCAATAAAAGGATGTCACCTGGAGGAGTCAACTCGTCTTTATCCGATGTCATTGGCAAGCGGCTAAGGCAGTCTGCATTTCCATTTTCTTTTCCTTTCCTGTACTCCAAATTGTAATCATAAGCACTCAGGATTAGACACCATCGTAGCATTCGAGGCGATAAAACAGCTGGGATCGGTTTCTTTACACTCAACAGCCCCAAAAGAGGTCTGTGATCTGTTGTAATTGTGAATTTTCGTCCTGCAACATATTGGTGAAACTGTTGAACTCCTTCAACGACAGCCAAAGCCTCTCTGTCTATTTGCGCATAGTTCCTTTCATGTTTCCCCAATGTGCGGGACCAATAAGCGATTGGTTTCTCCACGTTCCCCTCTCGATGTGCCAAAACCACTCCAATTCCGTAGGGAGAAGCGTCGCAGTTCAAAACCAATTCTTTTGCCTCGTCGTAATGTACCAGGATTACCTCCGAACTCATCAGTTCTTTTAATTTTGAGAAAGAATTTTCATGAATTGCAGTCCATTTCCAGGGTTTGTCTTCGAGTAATCTGTTCAATGGTTCAATAATTGTCGATTTATCTTTGAGGAACCTGTTATAGAAATTTACCATTCCTAAAAAGGATTGTAACTCTTCTTTATTTGTGGGCCTTGGCGCATGTTTTATTGCTTTTACCCTGTCCTCTGTAGGCCGCACTCCTTGTTCGCCGATAAGAAAACCTAAAAACTTAATTTCTTTCAACCCAATCTTGCATTTGTCCTTTTTAAGCGTTAATCCTGCCTCACGAAGTTTGTCCAAAACTCTTCTTAAATTTGCTGCATGTTCCTCTTCATTCCTTCCGAAAACAATAATATCATCCAGATATGCTTTTGCTCCGGGAATCGAAGCCAGCAACGAGTCCATGATTCTTTGGAAAATTCCAGGACAAACTGATGCTCCAAACGGTAATCTCTTGACTTTGAAAAGCCCTCGATGTGTATTAAGGGTAAGTATTTTGGCTGTTTCGTCGTCAACTCTGACCTGTTGGTATGCTTGAGATAAATCCAACGTTGAGAAAACAGTAGCTGGCGTCAAGAGCGTTATCATCTCTGTAATTGTAGGTAGTGGGTATGAGTTCTTCTTTAATGCCGGATTTACTGTACTTCTGTAATCCCCACATAGTCGTATCTTCCCGTCACTTTTTCTCTGCGTCACCAGAGGTGTTGCCCACTCTGAGTTAGTCAGTTGGCTCCAAAACTTCCTGTTGAATCAGCTTTTCCAACTCCCTCTCGACCGCTGGTTTTAATGCAAAAGGAACTTGCCTACTTTTTAAAAAAATTGGTTTTGCATCCTCTTTCAATTCTAGTTTCACAGGATCTGCTACAAACATACCTAATTTTTCTTGAAACACAGTAGGGTATTGTTGAAACAATGGAAGATGATTCGGTCGTAGTGCTTGAGTTTTGCTGTCCACGTGGTGCACTCCCTGGACTGAAATTCCCAATTCTCGAAACCAATTTCGTCCCAACAAATCCCAACCACCGCCTTCTGAAACCACAGCCTTCAAATGCTTGGTGATTTGTTGATACTGCACCTTGACAACTGTTTCTCCCAAAATATCAATTTTTTGTTGTGTCCAGGTCTGCAAACTGAGCGGTGATTTTTGAAGAATTTCATTCCCCTGACGAATTTTCTCCCATGTTTGCTTCTTTATAATTGTGCAAACTGCACCCGAGTCCACTTCCATCTTGACTCCGATGTCGTTTAATTTTAAATTTGCCACTATTTTCTCCTGTTCCTCCACGGCATGTATCGCATTCAGTATATAAAAATTGCATTCATCTTCCACTGCATTGCAATTTACACTTTTAGAATTACTTAGAGTTCTTTGTCCTTGATTCTCATTCTTCTTCTTAAAACATACTTTGACGATATGCCCTTTCTTCCTACAATAATGACACACTGCTTCTTTGAATTTACAATTTTTTCCATCATGCATTTCCCCACAGTGGTAACAAGGGTTGAATGTTTTAGTAGAGTTAACTTCTTGATTATTTTTGTTTTTCGAAATTTTAGAAATCGAATTTCCTGCCACATTTCTTACGTCTTCAACATTTTTTCTTGCCGCTTCCGCTGCTATAGCCAGCTCTAAAGCTCGTTCAAAAGTAAGGTTAGGTTCCGAAAACAACTTTTTTTGTAGTCCTTCGTCGGCCACTCCACATACAATTCGATCTCTCAACATTTTATTTAGTTCTGTGAAATTGCAAAACTTACTCAATTTTCGCAGGTCAGCAACAAAATCTGCTATAGATTCGTCTTCCTTTTGTATTCTTCTATTAAAGTTGAATCTTTCCACAATTTCATTCGGTGTTGGGTTGAAATGTCCTTGTAATTGCTGATAATCTGTGTGTATGTGAAGTCCTTTGGTGTTTGCGGTGTTACAGTGAACGCAGATTTCGTAAGCCGCCTCGCCGAATTGTGCCAGCAGCATAGCCCGCTTCTTGTTTTCGTCTGTCACATTATTTGCTTCGAAAAAAAATTCCAACCTTTCCTGGTAATTGGACTCACGACGCATTAATGTCGAATGGCCCCACATGCCCGATTGCTTGTAAATAATTATGTATTTGCACTTGGTTTGCTGCTGATTCTTCATTTGCCATGGCTGTATTTCTTGAGGGTTATATTACTTTGTTAACCACTTCACATTTAACACTTTCACATTCCACACTTTTACACTTCCATACCGTTCCTAATATCCTCGTCGCCAGATTGTTAGGTATTCAACTAAATACACACTTTTAAGATCTGACTGTTACGTATTTATTTACCTGATTACAACACATGGCACTATTACATGTACTCGCGCGGTAACAACAGACTGCCAGCGAGCATAACACGATCTCACCTAGTCACCAGACTTTTACCACAACGGACCATAGGCACAGAAACATACATTACTATTAAAAGTCAGTTCAAATACACAACCATAATTACTATTATTATTATTATTATTATTAAATTTGTAGTCTTTTGATCTCTATCTTCTAAATATTCGATATTTCATAAATTAAGTAAAAATATGTGTTTTTACAATATGTTCGTGACTCAGCTTATCCAAAAATTAACCTCATGCTTCGCCACTGAGGATGAAGCCAGAATCAGAAGCAGTTCTAGTTGCTGCTCAAGATCAGGCGTTGAGAACACATTATGATAAAGCGGTTCTCAAATTTCCCAAGATGACAAATGCCGAATTTGCCAAGAGCAAGTAGAAACCATAGATCACATTGTCTCAGCTTGTCCAATTCTAGCAAAGAACGAATACTTAAAAAGACACGACAGGGTGTGTAGTTACCTCCACTGGCAGATCTGTACCGCCCTCGAAGTTCCAAACACATGCCCCAAGTGGTACGAACACTCACCAAAACCGGTGACATCGGTTGGATTGTGTACAATATTGTACGACCAACAAATTCAAACGAATCGCACGATAGCAGCAAACAAACCGGATATTGTTATCCGGGATTTTGAGAAAAAATCGAGTCTACTTGTGGATGTTGCTTTGCCTTGCGATCAAAATGTTGTAACCAAGGAGGCAGAGAAACGTCTTAAATACAAGAGTTTGGAAATTGAGATCAGCCGAATGTGGGGCGTAAAAGCAGAGGTCGTACCGATAGTTATCGGAGCTCTGGGATTTGTTCCGCAAAATTTCTGTAAGAACTTGGCCAAACTTCCAGGTCATTCAAAGGACTGGGAAGTGCAAGAAATTGCTTTATTTGGCACAGCTCACATTTTGCGCAAAGTATTGTAGAAGCACCGACAGTCCCTAGATTTGCTCCTTAGGTAGCTGGTTGCAACCTGGAGTAGATTTTATACTCAGCCGACTCATAACATCTGTAGTCGTGATATGAAGCAATAATAATAATAATAATAATAATAATAATAATAATAATAATAATAATAATAATAATAATAATAATTTATTGAGTCACATATACAATTACAATCGTGTATGAAGAGTCAAAGTGGTGTCTTGGGTGGAGAGAGGGAAGTTACATTTACTGTCCAGAAGCAAAGCAAGGGGCCATCTCAGCATTTGCTCAAAGGACCAGGGAAACTGGACAGAAAAACCTGATCGAGATGGGGTCATTGCCCTAAGAATTATACTACAATACTTTTTACAGATAGATTAAGATATTATACAGTATATAATTATATTTAGTAGCGAGATATTTAACATTTTAGGATTGTACAGTTTTATGTTTAATGTAACAGTAAAATGTACTTGTTACAGTCATTTTACTGCTACTACTTATAATATAATAATAGCAATAATAATAATAATAATAATAATAATAATAATAGTAATAATAGTTGTAAAAATAACACATAAAATAGTACATAATATTAATTATCGTAACAGCTACATATAATGTAATAATATTAGTATATTCAATTGTCCAATCTTGAAATGGTGAGGAGAAGGAGGCAGGTTTTGGCCAGGTTTTTTTCTATTCCTACACCTAGCCCTACTGCAGCACCTGAAATCAGTTTGCACATATTAGTTACTGATGTATTCCTGAACATCATAAAAACGTTTTTGGCCAAGGAAGTGTTTAAGTTTATTCTTGAAGTTGTGTATTCCTGTTATGTTTCTCAGATATATAGGTAATTTATTGAATAATTGTATTCTTGTAGAGAATGTACCCTTTTGGCATAGTGTACTTGTGCACAATGGTTGATGAAGGTTATATGCTTGTCTTGTGTTGTATGAGTATAAGTTTGAGTTAAATTTGTAAGGTGTGTTGTTGTTTATTAGATTTTTCTTTACAAACATGAGAACTTCGTAATGTATATACAAGGCAGTGGAAGTATGTTAAGTTTTTTGAATTGAGGTCTACAGGACTCTGTTCTTTTTGTATTTGTTATTGTTCGGATGATTCTCTTTTGTAATTTGAATGTCTCCTTAGCCTCTGGTGCTTGGCCCCACATTATTATTCCGTACTTGAGAACAGAGTGCACATTCGCAAAGTACACTGTTCGGACTGTTTCGATGGTGCTGTTTCTAGTTATTATTCTAAGAGCATAATTAAGTTGCTCAATTTTAAATTAATATCTTGTAGGTGTGAATTCCATTTGAGGTTGGATTGTATGGTGATTCGGAAATGCATTGTGATTGTTTTGTCTTTGTTTAGAACTAGTTTGTTTTGGTGGATCCATTGAGTTAGTTTGTCATCAATGGCAGAATTGGCTTCTTGTAGGGATTTTGTTGTTCTTTCTTTGAATATTATATTCGTGTCATCAGCGAAAAGTACTGTTTTGTTATTTTCCATTAATAATAACAGGTCATTTACAAATATGAGAAATAAAATCGGGCCTAGTGTAGATCCTTGCGGGACCCCATAGGTTACATCTCTTGGTTCGGAGTGATGATTGTTTATTTTGTTATCTTTTAGGTAAGGTAACACTACTATTTGTTTTCTGTCAGTTAAATACGATTTTATCCAGTTATAAGCAATTCCCCGGATTCCATAAGATTCTAATTTTGACAATAGAATTTTATGGTCTATTGTGTCAAAAGCTTTTGACAAGTCAAGGAAAAGACCAAAGGATCTAGGGATAAAAGTCTCCACGCCACTACTTTCTAACTTCGTGGAGAAGCTGCCTCCGTTTCTAAGATAAAGCGATTGAATTTCTCCGAAAGCAAAGTGATCTTAACCGATAAGAAACATTCATTTCTCTTGAAAACTTGGAGAATGTATTAGTAATTTATTGTGGGGCAAATACGGTAGGAATATTTCTAACTACTAAACTTGTTAAATAGTGTTATCGCAAAATGTTCAATACTGATTCTACGTAATATTGATTTATGTTATCTTTCAGAAATATAATAAATGGTAAAATAGTGAGTTTTCTTGTATGTTACGAGTTTTATTAGTGCCTATTCTACCATTAAAAAAGCCTAACAGATGCTGAAAGAACCTATTTTAGGCACCTAAAATGCATATTTTAAAACCTAAAAATTCGCGGTATTCATCAGATATCCATATCATTTGTGATGTATGTTCATAGTTTAAGACTGAAAGGCACCTCAGTTAATGATCTATATCCTGCAATATTTGTCCCAAACTATCACCTCCCAACAACTCATGGTGATATCTTCGTACTCCTTCGCTTCTTAGCATGGGCAAGATGCCTTTCAGACTTAAAATATGAACATACATCACTAATGATAGGGGCTGTCTAAATTACGTAACGCAAATTTCGAGTATTTTCAATACCCCCTCCCCCTCCTTGTAACGCACTTCACTATCTCTATGTAATGCTATCTCACCGTAACGCTGCTTCAGACCCCCTCCCTCCCCCTTTAGCTTCACGTAATTTATGGATTACCCCATACTGATACCTGAAATGGGTTGAAAATTTCATTTGAAACATTTTTGTATAAAGAATGTTATATATTTTTAATAATAAAATTTTAAATGTGATGTGATTTTAAATGTGAATTTTGAACGTGAATGATTGTTTAAAAGAGAAAAAATAGGATAGAAGATATTATGTGTAAAACACCGTTGGTTGTATTTTGTATTTTCAAAAGTATTTTAAAATACTATTTTGTATTTGTATCTAATATACTTTCGGCGAAGTATTTTGTATCTGAAATACATTTTTCAAGTATTTTGCCCAACCCTGACTATCCCTAACAAAAGTTTAAAGAAAAAATTTGGAGCCGTTTTTGAGAAAATCTGGTTTTATGTAATATTTTTGAAATTATTCCTATTGCACGCAATTTTGCCTGAAAACAACTAAAATTTTCGGAAAAATGTACACAACTTCAAAGAAAGATTTCATTATGGAGAAGAAATTCTATTTGAAGGAAAAATCTGTATCTTCAATTTTGTAGTAGGAATTCAAATTTTTGGAATTTTTGAAAAGTCTGAGTTAACCGTGAAATTAGGACCTATGCCGCCTTATTACGTGTATTTTACCCTATTCTTACAAGAAATTTAAAGAAAAAAATTGGAGCCGTTTTTGAGAAAATTCTGAAAATATCTAGGGGGCATACAATTTTTTTCTTTATGAAATGTGTTAAAAAACGAATCTTCAAATAAGGTCATGTTCAATTTTTCAAAAACGTAAGTATTTTTTTGCAAAAATTTATGTCAAACAAGGTAAGTTTTTATTTTCTTTAAACCATTTTTTCTTAAGAAACGCAAAACGTTATTTTTATTGAATTGGGACCTGCGATAGCATAAAGGAAGCTTAAAATAATGGTGCAAGTTTCATGTTCGTTGAAATGCCTGATTTTGCAAAAATTTTTCAAAAATTCGGAGTCTTTCTACAAATACATTTATGAAGATACAATTGTTTTTCTTAATGCAATATGTTCATCATAACATCTTCAAATAAGGTCATGTTGAAGTTTTTGAAAATATGAGTAGTTTTTCTATAATTTCCTAACAATTATAACAGCCAGCTCGGAATTCACTGTGTTTCGTTTTTAGCGTCTTCTTACAACTACAATTGTGAAAATGAATTTTTTTCTCAAGGAAATGTATTTATCAAAACTACATCTTCAAATAAGGTCTTGCTCTTTTTTTTTAATTTTTTTTTTAATACGAGTAGTTTTTCTATAATTTTGTGACAAACATAATAGCCCGCTGGAAATTTACTGCGTTTTTTTTGTTTGTTTGTTTCTTACATATGGCCCTTTGTTATACATTTACACATTAATCTTTTAGAAATTCTTCTTCTTCTTCTGCACTTCAAGGGTTAGGTTCAAGAATCAGTTCCGGTGTCCTTCTGGGCCTTCCTACATCTCTTCTTCCTCTGCATCTGTAGTCCACTGCGAGTGCTGGTAGTCAGCTATCGATCATTCGTATAAGTTGTTCATACCATCTTTTCTGATTTCTTTCCAGTTTCTCCAGCAGTGGTTCGACCCCCAGTTTATTTATCTCTGTGCTTTTCTTTTTATCTAGGATATTATAACCTAGAGTGCTTCTCAAAAATTTCATTTCAGCTGCCTGAATTTTACTGTTATCTTTTTTTGACGTTACTCTTGCTTCATCTCCATACATTAACACTGGCACAGCTGCTGTGTTGAATTTTATTCTTGTTTCTATCCTTGTTTTATTTTTTAGAAGTCTGTGTATCGTGCCGCATATTTTTCTAAATTTATTTAACCTTTTATCCAAATCTATATCTCTTTCAAACGAGATGTGGCAACCTAGATATTTGAAATATTTTACCTGTTCTATACTCTTTCCTTCTATCACAATCTTTGTTCTCACTGGGTATTTTCCTTTATATGCCATAGTTTTAGTTTTTTCTGTGGATATTTTCAAACCATATTCTATTGCAGTTTGATTTAATCTACGTACTGCCATTTGCATTTTGTCTTCAGTGTCCTGTATTATCACTTTGTCATCTGCATATAAAATAGAATTTAAAAATATTTTCCTAAAATAAATCCCTCGATCTATTTTCAATTTCCATGTTCTAAACATGTCGTCCATGTATATATTAAAAAGTGTTGGTAATATGCAACAGCCCTGTCTTACACCTTTATTGGTGGGAATCTCTTCTGTCAATTTTCCTTTTATAACCAGTTTAATGCTCGTTGTTTCATATAGTCCTTTTATCACCTCTATCAAGTGTTTCGGATACCCCCTTCTTTCCATTATGTTCCACAGAAGGCTTCTATTGACATTATCAAAAGCTTTTACTATATCCACGAATGTTAGGTGTGTTTCACGTCTTTCTTCTATTATTCTTTTTAATGTGAAAATAGCATCAGCAGTCAATCTGCCTTTTCAAAATCCCATTTGTTCTTCTGATATAAGGTGGTCTGCTATTATTTTTAATCTTTCATTTATTATTCTCGCATAGATCTTGTATGTTGTATCCAATAGACTTATGCCTCTGTAATTGTCTGGGTCTCGGTTACCTATCTTATAAAGTGAGATTGCTTTTGCTTTTTGCCATTATTTAGGAGTTTGTTTATTTCTCCAGCACATATTAAAGAAATGAAGCAGGCATAGATGAAATAACATTCCAGAGTATTTTAGTAGTTCTGTGTTCATGCCATTCATACCAGGTGCTTTTCGATTTTTACATTTGTTAAGTGCTTCATGTAGTTCATCTATCGTTAGGTCATCTGCATTTGTAGTTGTGTATGTTTTTATTATTTCACATTTTTCATCGTACCATGTTGCTTTATAATGTTTCACCCATCTTTCCTTTTCAATTGCATTAATTTGTACATTCTCTCTTTCATTACTATTCAATGTTTTCATTACTTTGTAGGCCAATGTTTGTCTCCCGTATATATCATGTTCTATTCTTCCAATAAATCTTTCCCACTTCTCCCCATAGCTCGTCATACGCAGTTTTTAACTGTTTTTGACGTAAATAAATAAAAAATAAATAAATCGGCATGAGCTTTTCTAATGATTGTTTTTTACTTTTTTTTTTAGCTTTTTTGTATTCTTCCTTGTGATTTTCAGTAGGGTTGTCAAAGTATGTTTTGTATCTCTCCTGTTTGAGCTTAACACTTTTTTCGATATCATCATTCCAAATTTTCAAACCTTTTCATTTTTTGAAATTTCTTTTTCCGTCCTACTGCCTCATCTGCAGATTCCTTTATTATTTGCTGTATGTTTTGCCATTCTTTTTCTATTTCCTCTTCTGTGATAAGGTTTTGAAGATGTTTATTTATTCTATTTTGATATAGGTTTCTCACGCTTTCATCTTCTAAGAGGTATACTTTGTATACTTCTTCTTTATCATTCGCTGTAAATCATGAATTATTTTTCACCCATCTTCTTAATAATTTTATAAGGGATACTTCTAGAAAGTGATCAGAGTTTATATCGCAGCTTCTTTTAACTGTTGTATCTTCTATTAATTTTGATATTCTTCAATTTCCAATTATATAATCGATTATGGATCTACTACCTCGTGCTGACCATGTATATTTATGAATGTCTTTTTCCTTTTAAATGTATTTGCAATATACAGTTCATTGGAAGCTGCGAATTCCCTCAATTTTTCTCCATTGTAATTTTTTACACTTTCTCCCCACTTTCCTAGTCTTTGGTATACTCTCATTTCCCACTCTTTCATTTAGCTCATAGCTCGTCACACGCAGTTTTTAACTGTTTTTGACGTAAATAAATAAATAAATAAAATAGATCCCCTACAAGAAGGACTTCATATCTTGAATTGCCCTTGTCCAACAGTATCTGCATGGTTCTGTAGAATTCCTCTGTTTCTTCCCACTTTCCTTCCTCCAAGGCGTTGTTAAGAATATCGACTGTTAGACTTTCTATAGATGAAAAGACTTTATTTCTTACGAATACACGAACGCATGTTTCAATATAATATAATACATAGCAACCAGCGTCATTATTTTATTTTCAGCAGGAACACAACAATACCTAGAGATGCTGTCCTCGTTGCCACGATCTGCAAAGTAATAAACAAAGCGTGAGATAACCTCTTTTATCAGGCATACACACCAATAACGACAAGATGTCCTCTTTCGTGTTTTAATTTTAGCAAAATTATCCGGTCATTTACGTATTGAACTTCCTTAATTTTTCATTCCCACTTTCTATCTACAAATATGGCTACTCCTTTTGCAGCTCTCTCTTGGTCTACTCCACTATAAAACATGGCATAATTTTCTACAGTTTTTGATCCTTTTAATTTCTTTTTTGTTTCTGTTACTGCAGCTAGATTGACATTCATCTTTTCAAAAATTTTAGCCAGTTGATTTTCTTTCTCTAATATACCTCTTACATTCCAGGTAGCTGTTTTAAAATATTCCGATATCCGTTTTCGTACTCCCATTTTCATTGCCTTAGTCGTCATAGTTTTCATTGCGAGGCCATTATTTTGGACACTGCTAGTAAATCATTTTTTAATGGGTGGGTTACTAGCCCTCTCCGCACAACCTCTGTCCCGAGGAGGGGGGAGGTTATTTCGGACTTCCCTTGTCCTAGAGGGATTGCCGTCTCCATGGCTTCAAGGTATCTCGCCCCGTCTAGAGTTCCTCTTCTGCCTCTTCTTTCTTGAAGCTGCCATTGAGGTCCTCTTTTGGAGTACTTCTTAGTCAGATCCCTACCCTTCGACCTGTCCAGCAAGGGAGGCCCTACCAGTCGCTACGCTACCGCCGCATAGCTCTTGGGGTCATGGGGATACTCAAGCCCCGCCACCAACGACAAGGTCATGTACTCCCTAGGCGGGTAGAAATTATTCATTTTCAAATATTTGAAATAAAAATTACATGCTCTCAGAGAATATCAACAATGCAGGTATTGCAATGATGGAATTAATTTTTGCTCTCGCGAATTTCTGTAAATTACGTATCGTTGTTACGACTTAATATAGCTGTATGAAAAAGAGTTGTAATTGTCAAATTTATGTTGATATTTGCATGAAAACATTTAGTTTTCGCACCAAATGCTGTCCCATTTGCAGTGAGTAGAGTATTTGTTGCGTGGTTTTATGGTTGCGTGGTTGCATCGTTGTTACGACTTGATATCGCTGTATGAAAAAGAGTTGTAATTGTCAAATTTATGTTGATATTTGCATGAAAACATTTAGTTTTCGCACCAAATGTTGTCCCATTTGCAGTGAGTAGAGTATTTGTTGCATGGTTTTAGAATACTCTTCTCCAATCATGGCCCTATGAAATGCATTTCTATATTGTCTGGGATATCAGGCTTGTTTTCCCAATAGAAGTTTACAAAACCTTTGTATTATATTTTATGCAGTTGTAGAATTCACATAGTTCTGACAACACTGCAATGGAAATGGTGAGTTATTCGCTTCTTGGTTGAATTAGACGTTTTCAAATAATAACTAAGATGTTAGTTGCACAGAAAGTGCTATATTTTAATACTACTTGGCTGTTTCCAATAACACGGGAAAGTTTGTGCTGTTGTAGCACTACTAGTTATTGTGTTTGTTAATGAAGCCATCCATCATAACTAGTGAATAAACCCAATACGCCAATCGATGGTGGCTTTGGTATCAGAATTCCCAAGTTCATTTTCTTTTGGCTACATCTTAATATCCCGCAATTATGATAAATACCGTATCCTGTACAGGAGGTTTTGCACCCCACGATCTTAAAAATTTTCTGTAAATTGTTCAGGGTGGTAGGTCTCATGCTCGTGTAGTTATAAGGTAATTAAGTGAGAAATTAAGTATTCCAGATTCAGATGTACCTGAAAATGAGGCGACTGTGTCTTGAAATGTACCATTAACAAGATTTTAATAAAAAAATAATTTATGAACATGAATGACTTTAAATTTAATAAACAATTTATTCAAAAACTAGCCTATCTAAAACCAAAGAGGTGTACTTAAAAAATTCTGAATACAATACTTTCTCTTCTTAAAGTGAGAAAGTAAAAAATTGACAGAACACAAGATGTGAAAATACCTTACTTTAAAAAATGTGGAACTGCAAATGGAAGTAATGTTGAAATCAAAACTGCCATAACTTATCATTTTGAAGATCCAACAAACAATTTCAGATCCAGGACACGTAAACTACTTTATAGACACACTCAAGAAAGGAGTATTTATGGATTTAAGAAAAGCGATATGTTGATCATCTAACCAAAGAGGAAAAAGAATAGTTACGAAGAAATTGTCTGAACTGTGACTTAGGTTCAGAGAAGACTGTGATGAACTTGAAGAATTGCAGTTCTTCAAAGAATCACTTAGTATGGTTCCTTGCCTTACTTCAAGAAATAGATGAAAATAATGTTTTCTTTACTTGTTTGGACAATAATTTACATTAAGGTTTATTGTACCCTTAAACTTAATTGTTTATAGTTCATGTTTTACATAATTTTTTTTTTTCACAAATAGGAAACACTATTGCAGGAAAAGAAAACAAGACATTCAAAATATTTGCCCCAGTGTTTACATGACACACATCTTTCAGATATGGATTGTTGTTCGATGTTTTTATTATTATTATTATTATTATTATTATTATTATTATTATTATTATTATTATTATTATTATATTTATTAATTACAATCTTGAACAATCCTTTCTCTTTCTCCTCAATAGAATCGTTTTAGTGCTTCCAAATAGTGTTCACAGCATCAAATTACAATAGGTGGAATCCAACCACATCAAAACCTAAATTATCCAAGCTATAAATGCTGTATCATTGCTAATACTAACACATTTTTAGGAGACAAATATTCTAGAATGTATGTCTTTTTAGCATCTAAAAATTTTGTTTTATGTTTCAAGGGAAGCTGTGAATAGATGCTGTTCATGTCTTCTACAAATACTTGCGAACTGCTACAAAAACAATACAGGTAATGGGGATATGGAATAAAATTAGGACAAAAATTCTACATGTTTTATTAGATCTAGCATCTACATGACATCAGTTAAATATAAATACCAATCATATCAAGAATGTACAACATTCAGATTCACACAAAAATAAAAATTTAGTCATAAAGGTGAAGCAAAATTGCATCATACAAAATACAGTACATTAAAAATATTTTATTTGTCTCCTTTCACATATAATAAAATGTATTCACTTGTGGAATGGCAATCAAGAATATGAAATATATTGCACTTAATCTGACCACAAGGAAATTAAATAAACTATGATTCTAAAATAATAACAATAATACTATTTCTTCTCTTAAAAGTGATATTAAATTTTTGTAAAAATAAAAACAGTATTTTAAGTTGGCACATCATTACCCCATTTTCACATTTACATATCATTTGTGTTCTTAAAAATATAAAATTAAGAATTCTAAGAAGAAAATACAAGAAAATGTGTAAATATATGAACTCAATTCCATTTCTTGCCTGATGGCAAAATGTTGAGTAATTTTGAAGTGACTAGGCTCATAAAATAAGAACAAATAATATTCAGGAATTTTGTAAATCACATGTGAAATACCAGGTGATTATCATTCATGTCTTACTGATTTCACTAATATCTCATTCATTGATAACATTAATTTCATTAATAACATATAGAACATGCACTTGCATTTTCTGTATGTTAATATCATATGATAATGATACTGAATTAAGTAATTTTTTTACATTAAGAAGTATTGGATATCAAGCAAAATTTTTCAATTTTCTATTATTTTCATTAGTAAAACAAAGACTACTTATGCTTCAGAAATTCCCTAATAAATTCTCTCATTGCTTCACAACTAGAGGATTTAAAGAAAATTTTCAAAGCACTTCTGGGGGGGGGGGGGGTCCCTTTTGAGAATCTATACAAAACAACATTATTCATTATTAACAACAGTAATTTTCATGCAGACCTATTCTAAGCATCCTTGATAAATTGTCACTTTATTTATTTAAAATGTTTACTAAACATTGACATTTCTTTCCCACTAACAATTACATAAACACAATCTTCTGTGTAATGAAAAATACAGTCCATGGGAAAGTAGTTAGTTTAGGAATATTTCCATGTAGAAAATAGAAATTTGCACATCACACTAAAAAGTTAATATGAGAAGCACTTGATTCTTGGAATGTGATACATGCATGGTATTCATTAAAATTTTTAAAATGTAGAACAGCATCTTGCATAAAACAATTTTTTAATTAAAAAAATTAGTAATTAGGTTTCCTTCACTAAATAAGTAGAAAATAATTCACAAAATTTCACATTGGCTAAGGGAAAAAACAAACAATTATTGAATACAATTAAAAACATATGTTCTCTGTCACTTTCCTTACCCTCTTCACTAAATAATATTCTTGTGATGCATTTAACATTCATGAAAAACTTTCACTCTACAGACTGTTATTTCACTTCATAATTTTTTTTTTATTTTCATTGTGCAGCCGTGTTGATGTATTATATTAAAGATGTTCTGTGATATCCTTAGAAAATCATATCTTCAGGATATATGAATATAATTCAACAAGAACTGAGAAACAATGTAAAAATAGTATTGTATCATATTCCCATATTTAGACAGATCCAATGGCAAAACATCTTTCAATATTAGTATCCAGCTGGTAGTAGTTGCATACCAACACATTTGTGGAAAATAGTATTTTAATATGATTAGATGAGAAGAAGATGCAAAACGCTACCAGATTTACCTAGCTGCTCATCTCTCTGGAGCCCATTGACACCACTTACACTGATACGATTAAAAAATTACCAAAAAAGATTTTGTTGCACTCAATACACATTACGATGAAACTACGTGTTCTAATGAAGAAAATATCAATAACATCATACCAACTCCTACAATTAACTCCAATTAAAAACTTCAAAAATGGAGTTTATGTGCATGAAAGAATATGTATTTCTTGAATTTTCAGATGTTATTTGATGTGCACTTCCACATGCAGGTGTCATAAGAACAAAGACAGCAAAAATTGCAAGAGGATAAATGAAGGAATCTCAATGTAATAATTTCTCTTCATATGTAACTAAGTATCTAGAAATTTTAAGAGACATTCACAAAGAAACAACTTGTTCAAACACAGGAACCAACATATAGTACTCATAACACTCAAAAGAAAAAGGAGAATAGCATATTTCAGTCATGATAGGAAGCTGATAAGATGTTTCAGAAGACCTTGGGAAGCACCGAATTTTTTTCTAAAATAGTGGAAAAAGTAATACATTAAAAAATAATCTTGATTGATTTTGACAATTATTGTTAACATCAATCAATATTTTCTTTTACAAGGAACTTATGTTTTAACATTTTCTGACATTGCCTCAGAACTGCAATCTGAAAGAGAGCATGATTTCTCTCCATGTTCTTTGCAGAGAAAAAGATAGTATAATGAGCAGTTAAAACTTTAAAAACACTCAGGAAAGCATCAGAGATCACCTGCTACTTAAAATGTGAAGTGTTATAAATGTTCAGTACTATAAATGTAAATATTTTGTAAATAAACTGCTTTTGACTATTTTTTTTTTATAAGAAACCTTAACATAATTCCTCACAACACCCAAAATGGCTCATTATGAAAATGAGAGTGATTTACAAGAAATACCTATAAACTCAGAGTCTTATTCTATTCTGCATGAGAAATAAACATATAAACCATATTTTGACTTGAACTTAAAACACATGAACACAAATGAAAGTCTGAACACTGGTGTATGGCTATATTGAAGATAGTTTTTGAAAACATAACTAAAGAAGATTAATAATTTTAGTTCACTCACAACATAGTATCAGTAACATCCTTCAAAGATCTTCATATAAAAACTTACTGATCACAGAATATTCCCCTACTCCCTTTGTTTTCTAACATGGAAAATAGAATAATTAACAACATTCTTGATATCTACTCAAAACTCAATATCATACAATTTTAACTTTTCTCCTCTTTTACAACAAAATTCTATAAACAGCTCAGACCTAGTATGGCATAGATATCAGATTATATCTGACAAAATTGAAAACAGAAAAGGACAAGTTACTTTAGGAGATTTTTAAAAGGAAAGCTATCGAGCCATTAGAACATACTTTTTCTGATAAAAAGGTAAACAAGCAACACATTTGCACATCTTTGAGATTCTTCAAGAGGTTCCTGATAAATTGAACCTTTTGCTTTAGGCAAGTTACTGCTCAGAATATGACACAAATACTTTGAACTACTCACATCGTGGCTCAATACATCTTCCTTCATGCACTGAGAACTTGACATGATACATATTTCTTTCTGATTTCTTCAATTTGGTATTGCTGTATTACAGTTGCCATGAAATATCTTTATTTGCTTCTCACAGCGAAAGAAGTCATCAAAAATATCCTGATAGCCATGGTTCTTCCACCATGTACATAATTGCCTATTCCATTCACAGCCTAAAAGATGAATCATTAAAGGATGTTCCATTCCAATAAGTGTATAAAAATCTTGATCACCAAGATGTCCCTAGAAATAGAATTAAAAGTGATCAACTAGGGTTGTGAAGTCAACAAATGATTTGAAGTTCTTGTGATCTTAATTGAATATGTTCTCTATGTTTTAAACATTACTGACTCAATTGTATGGTAATAGTATTTTAATTTCAAAACTATGAATGTTTATACATTTAAAAACCAATATCCAGATGAACTTATAATTTTCTCTCTCTCATTTCACAATTGTCCCTATAATATTATAGAGTGCTTATGATAGACCAGGGAAAATAAACAACACTAAGTATTTATTAAAAGAATAAAAAAACATTTTCAATTTTATTCTTCACTAATTTTTAGGAAGTGAGAATCAAAAGCTTATACTCTTTAGAAATGACAAAGGGGATATTTGAGTTGAAGGTATATTGCAGAATTTTCGATATCTCATAGAAAAAGTTCATGCTTTGTGTAGATTCATATGTACAAAAAATTACAAAATTAGAGAAAGACATTACTCCTTCACCGGCAGAAAAAGTCAATGACATGTTGGATTAGTTACAAAACACAATGCAAGGGACAGCCAGAACATTAATTGCATGGTCCCAAGAACTCATACAGAATATCGCTTTATAGTGCATGAGACCACCCTGCATGGCCACACATGTTGTGATTCTGACATGTAACCTCTTGTACAAAGTGCTGTGTAGCTAGAGGGTGTACGTCTTCTACCCTGACCTCCATTAAACTTGTGTGGGACATCACGAGAGACAGCGTGGCTTCCAGCCCCACATTGGCCACAATCATCGTTCAGCTGCACCAAAATTTACAATGGACGTGGGACACAGTACCACAAGAAGCCATATCTGCACTATTAAGTGATATTCTGTATGAGTTCTTGGGTCATGCAATACGTTCTGGCTGACCCATGCATTCCATTTTCTAATCAATCCAACATATAAGTGTCTTCTTGTTCTATGTAAACTTTTCAGATTGATCTGTGCTTTTGAATGAGGTGTTCTGCAATACAGCCACGGAAATGGTAAAATTCCTCACTCTATGAATAGACGCTTGCAGAAATCAGCTGGATGGCATTTGCTTATAATGTTCTATTACAAACTATTGCTTCCTCGGAACATTTTGCCCTACCTCAGGTGGGAATGTATATTCAGCAAAATGCACACAACAAACTGCCTGAAGGCTGACTCAATTTGAAAAAGTTTGAATATGTGGTACAACAAATTTCAATTTGTTTCATGACATTAGCTCATGTGGATATTATATGGATATTGAAGACTGACTGAAATGAGAGACCCAGAAATTTTGTTACCTTCACATCGGCCAAAAGGATATTGTTAATATTCATAGGCGGATGCAATTGTCAGTCTGAAATGCAAAACTGCATTGAGATTTTTTTCCCTTATTTTTCAATTAATTTGTTATTTTGAAATGAATTTGAAATATCTGAAATCATACTACTTAGTTTCTTTTTTACAGAGAAAATTCGTGTCTCAGAAACCAAATGATTCTTTTTAAAAGAAATAAGAGAGACCCTAAATTGAACCCTGTGCCCTGTGGGGAACCCTTTCTCAATTGTCAAAGAATTGGAAAGACGAGTAAATAATGTACTTTCATCTCTGATTACTTTTTTCAATAGGTGTTTGTTTTTGAACCACTGATCAAGTAATGTTCTTAAGGAACAAAACGTAATAAATTCTTATATTCTAAATCAATGATCAGTTTTAAGAGAAAACAGTTTAGTTCTTCCTACGAAAAGTTTCCATCCATTTAAAGAAAAATCTCCAAAATTTTTGAAAAAACTCACAAAGGAGAGACTGATAATTTTTGAGTTTCGTTTTTGTTATTTTTTTTTTTTAAACTAGTGGCACTTTTTTGCATTAGTATCAGTTATGTAATCTCTAATATACGGTTATGCAATTTCTTTATTACATCTCATCAATTTCTGTACATATTACATCTTAATCACTTGTAACATTCAATATCAATTCTACCACACAAGGTGTGAAAACCAATTCTTTTAAAATAATACATCAACACTAATTGAATAATCTTAAACAGCATTCTATTCAGTCAGAAAAATCACCCAACATTAAGAAGTAATTCTCTGTTGTGAAAGACTCTTCAACCAAAGAAGTGAGGGAAAATCAAATTTCGCAATTTCAAAGATTTGCAGATATTCCTTGAAACCATCTATTTTTTTTGTACATAATTTTGGATAACATATTTCATTATAAAAAATAATATTTCAACCAGGCGCGGATCCAGACTTCTCTTTTGGGAGGGGTCACGTTAAGACTTAAGTGTATTTATTTCGGAAAGGGGGAGGGTATAGGAAGGTACTAATATAAATTTGAAGTATGTTATACGTACGAGGGGTGTTTTTTTTTTCAACCTCCGATAGCTCATAAAAACTATCATGTGAATGGTGGGAGGTGGGGATGTGCAGAAGGTGACAGCGCATTTCCCCCTCTATAATTTCTGTCACTAGCATCGCCATTACGCCATTTTTAGCTGAGCTGCAGACACACAAACATGGCTGCTACAATTGATGCTCCCGCCAAGTGCGAATTGCGCAGTGTAATTCGATTTCTTTAAGCAGAAGTGAATAGTGCAGCTGAAATTCATCGAAGGATGAGCCGAGTATAAGGTGATAACTTTATGGCGAATGGTGTTGTACGTGAATGGTACAGGAAGTTTAAAGAAGGCCGAGCCGATGTTCACGATGAAGGGGGACAATGACGCAAGTCTGTCGCATCAGAAGACATTGTTCAACGAATTGACAAAATGGTTCGCGAAAAATGGAGATTTACCATCAGTGAGTTGAGCGTAGAATTTCCTGAAGTTTCAAGATTATCTGTGTACACAATCGTCACAGAACACCTAGAGTACAAAAGACTGTTCGCTCGATGGGTTCCAAATGTGTTGTCTAATGATCACAAAGTCCGCCGAATGAGATCAGCGCTGACGTCTCTCACCCGTTATGAGGTTGAAGGTGAAGATTTTTTTGAAATCTATTGTGACTGGAGATGAGACCTGGATTCAGTATTGCACTCCAGAAACAAAACAACAGTCACAACAATGGATGCACTCACACTCACCAAACAAACCGAAAAAGTTCAAACATTCATCAAACAGAAAGTTATGGCTACAGTGTTTTGGGACCAAAAGGGAGTGTTGCTTATTGAATTCATGGAACCGGGGTCCACAATCAATGCAACTGTTTATTGTCAGACTTTACAACGATTACGGAGAGCCATTCAAAAAAAAAGACGAGGCATGCTGACTTCTGGAGTTCTTCTGATTCATGACAATGCTCGCACTCACAGTGCTGCTGTAACCCAACGACTTCTTGAGCAATTTCGATGGGAAGTTTTTGATCATCCGGCATATAGCCCCGATTTAGCACCAAGCGATTTCCATCTCTTTCCTGAACTGAAAAAGTGGCTAGGAGGGCAGAGCTTCCAGAATACAGAGGAACTTCAAAACACTGTCAAGGACCATCTCAACTCACTGGCGGTAACGTTCTACGCAGAGGGGATTGGAAAGCTCGTCCATAGATTTGACAAATGCCTGAATCTTCACAGTGACTATGTCGAAAAGTAAGCATATTTGTACATAACATTTGGTAATAAATTCATTTTGTTATATACATTTGTATCGTTTTTATGAGCTATCGGAGGTTGAAAGAAAAACACCCTTCGTACATCAGAATGACTTTATTGTACTATAATATATAAGAAATTTTCGATATTCCCATAATCACCATATCAATCAGGTTTACTATTGTTACGATCCTCATCCTATCCCTTGGAGGTGAGGCAGGTGAAACTTTGGAATTTTAAATGGTAACCCCCAATTTTTGTTGCAGTTTCGAATTCTGCCTACAAAAATATGTCAATTTTATTCGGTACATTTATTTTAAAAATATTAAAATTTATAAAATTATCAACCGAGACATGCAAACATCTAATAATTTAATTTAATGTAACATTTAATATATTGCAAATAACTGACGATTCCTTTTGCATTGTCAAAGTGCTGTGTGTAATTAAAACCCAAATAAAGTAACATCATTGCAATACTGTTCATCAAGAATGAGAGCTGTCAAGAGATTCTTTTGATACAGGATTCGGAATCAACGACAGCAAAACATTCAAATAAGATATTTTAGGCGTCAGACTCTATCCTCGCTCATCAGCCGAACTAAAAATTCTCTAACCGGATTCGGGCTCAGCGACAGCAAAATATTCCAATAAGGTCTTTCAGCAGTGGCGAAGCTGAAGGGTAATCTGAGAGCCTTATAATACCCAAATTATTTTTCAATAAAATCTGCCGTTGTGTGCCATTTTTCAATATTTTTGTTACTTAATCTTGAAAAAAATGAAATGTGTTCGACCTTTTTTTCATCGTTTTATGCGCAAGGGAATTATCAGGGCTGCAGCCTCTTTGGGGCCGGCAGCTGAGCGAGGCCAGTGGATAGACACCGGCTGGCTCTGCCGCGCATGCGCACAAGAGAGCATGCGCTATCTTCCTTTCACTTGCATTCACTAGGCAGAGATCCCAGCTGGAGCCAAGGCTCTCGGTAGACACGAACTTCTACGGCGATGCGCGCCCATGTCTCGACCAGGCAAATTCACCTCATCACCTGACATTGTGGGAAAGTAGAGTTGTTTGTGTGATTTTGGTTGGTGTTTTCTTTACGAAACAATTAATGAAGCTAAAGATATAGTGTTGCAGTAATACGTCGTAGAGATAGAAATAGTAGCAATACGTAGTAATATACCGTGTTATGTATTAAGAGACTATTGAAATCTGCATCAACGTAGACACGAGTATGAATGAACTTTCAGGGTGAGATTTATTTTAAAATTGTTGATACAGTAGTGACTCAGATGAACTACAGGTCTCAAGATTTCGAAAACTTTGTTTTTTGTCAAGAAATTCAATAAAATTACTTTTTCACTCACAAAGCGTCCTTTCGTTCAGAAACGTTTTTTCCAAATAAAACAATATCCATTCCTTGACAGTGGGCAGCCTCGAACTGACAAATGTATACATTCTTAATGCAAAATACATGCCTGCAGTTGTTTTGTATTTGTAGTAGTATTTGTTACACAAATTGATCTAGAAAATATCAAGGGACAGTTCGGTTGATACAACTCAGTCCAACTGTTCCTTTATATAGTACAGCATTATGTGAAGGGAATATGATTACATTAAAGAGTTAAGACATTCGTGAGAATTCCATGGGAAATTAACGGTGCAGAAACGAAAGCTTTAAAGAACAAATTATCGACGTTTTGTTGAATAAAAAAACAGTGAATGGAGCTAATTTACAAAAAATTTAATATTAGATTTTCAGAATACCCAACTGCATGACTCTAGCTTCGCCACTGTATTTTAGGCGTCAGACACCATCCTCGCTCATCAGCCAAACTAAAATTCGCTTGTACCACAGTTTCTGGGTTGATGGCCCCCATCTCGATCAGGTTTTCCGTCCAGTTTCCCTGATCCTTGAGCAAATGCTGAGATGGTCCCTTGTTTTCCTTGTGGACATCAATGTAACTTCATTCTTTGTGCACGTCTTCTGAATTTCAATGGGAAATATTGTTATTCAAATTATCGTTTTCCATATTATCGCAGCAAAAGTATTATTCTTTCATGAAGAACATGAGGGTTCAGGGTAGGAATTTATAGCTAATTTACCTTTGAAAATATATTTTATTATATAGGAGCGAATATTTTGTCAACAAAACTCGAAAAAATCCTCTCTTTTCTGTATTCAAAATTCGACTAGAATATGGTATAGGATAGAGATCACAGAATTATGAAACGTGCACAAAATTCACTTCTCCCCATAGCTCGTCACAACAGTTTTTTAACTGTTTTTGATGTAAATAAATAAATAAATATTTCAACAAATATTTACCACTAACCCCTGTTGATTGCCTTAACTTGTGCTGAAAGCGGCTTCTTACGTTCTCACAAAACTAGAACCGGCATCAAACTTCAATGATTAAATTAGGTTCGCTGTACTGATTACATTAAGCATTTTTAGGTTAAATAAACATTGAGTTCCATAAGAGTTCCGATACTGAATTGTATTGTATCACCGAAACTGAATTATAACAAACACCAGAAAGCAAGATTATTGAAAATTTTACACACAGACCATTATTATTACTAAGTTTAGCTAGTTCTATTCTCTTCGAACAACGTGAGACTTTTAAGATGAGACCATCTGCTGACGTCCATTTTGCCCCAAATTCTCTCGTTCAATTAGTGACAAATATTCACATGAAGTTGGCAACACTAGTAACGCGCAGCGTATTTGATTCCGACTTAACATGTGTTACTTGTGTAGATATATTTCTTTGTACTAAAAATATTTTTAAAGTGATCTTGAATACACGTATGTTTTTATACAAATTAAATTCCAATTTCTATTTAAATTCATTAGTTTCAGCACTGCTAAATTTTTAGAAATTTCTAGAATTGTCTGAAAATGTCTCAAAAAATGTCTCGGACAATCGCGATTCTGAAAGGACACTGGAACTGTTATCAGTTTCTCAGAGATTTTTTTAGGTATCTTAGAGTTTCTCACAAAATTGTGACAGTTCATCATTTGGGGGGGTCATGACCCCCGTGACCCCCCCTTGGATCCGCGCCTGACTTCAACAATATTATAGTTTTCAATATTAATTTTTTTTGTAATTTCCTAAAGTATGGAGTTCATTGAAAATGGGAACTGCACTATTTTTATAACCATACTCTCCATACTGTAACCATATAATTTTTATAACTGTTTGAGAAAAGATTGAAGATTTGGAGACATTTTCAAGAAAATAAATTTTTAACATCTTATTGCAAAATTACTCACATTTTTGAGAAATTGTACCTGGCCTTATTTGAAGAGCTATCTTTAAAGAACAGATTTTATTAAGGAACAATAAGGTGAGTTTTTTGTTGGGTACCGCATAATGCGTTTTTTGTTATTATAAAGAATGTACAATATGAAGAAAAATGAATTGTTTCAGCCAGATGATGAGGAAAATTTGTACTTGAAATGTCGCATTTTCGAATCCATAATAAATGACTTTTAGCTACAATATCTGAGTTCTGAATCTATTTGTCTGATGAATGGCCCAAGAACTATTTATATTATTTAGTAATATTTAGTATATATTATTTAGTATCATATAGTAACTAAATAATTATTGAGAGTGGCAGGCAATACTGTTTAATAAAATCTCTATCCTCAATATTGTAGTAGTTGTTGTTGTAGGAAGCCACCAAAACATTTTGAACTTTTGCAAGTTTTGAAAATTTACAGAGTTCAACAAAAATGCAACCTGCACCATTATTTGTCTTTTCCTCTATCCGAGGGGGAAAATTTAGAGCCATTTCTGAGAAAAGTTGGAAAATGTTAGTAAAGCTTCATGTAAAGCAACCAGAAAAATCATAGTATCTGCCTCAAATTTGTCAGACAAAAGGGGAATATCAATTTTGAGAAAATCACTTGGACGGTTTAGATACTGCATTGGCTGGCAATCAGGAAAAACAGGGAGAGCAAATCGCAGAAAAGAGACACAAGTTTTGCTGTAAACAATTTTTCAGTATCATGGATCCCCAAAACTTGGTTTCTGACTATCTACGAGGTTAGTGGAAGAAATTTACTTTGAATAGGAAAAATAATTATTATGCACATTTCGGTATTAGGACTCCACTATACAAGATTTACTGAGGAAAAATTTATTTTTTCCTCTCAGCATTACAATTTTCTCTTTGTACTGTGATATACCAAAGTGGGAACCATTAACATTATGGGGAAATGTCATATTTCAAAAGTAGAGTATAGCTGAGACAAGAGACAATAGCGGCAGTTGCTATAGGAGCAGAGTAAACAGTCGTCATTAGGGTCCATTTTAGTAATGAAAAAGATACACATGGAAATCAATTATCGAGGTGGAGGAACATTCTTTTGTTGGAAACAATAGAGAGATATAATAGGTTTCTTGTAGTTTGAAGATGACGGGGAACATTGACTCTTGCTCACAACACAGCAGCGAGTAGACCAAAAGACTTAGCTGTGGGTGGTATTAATTTAAAATTTATAATCGCAACATTAGAACAGGATAAGACACTGTTTAAGAAATAGACTGGGAATTTGTTCATTGTGGAACAGTATGTGTGTAGACGTCCATCAGTGACGCAGGCACAGGGTCGTTAACATGATTAATATTATAATGTAATGAACGGTACAGTTGGATATATGACAAATGGAGATTTATTAAGTGAAGAAAGAAGTCATCGTGGGACAGCCGAGAAGATTCTGCAAATGCCAAACAACTAATTTTCATGCCCTCTTGACGCTGCTTTAAATGGGAATTTTATTTCTGAAGACAAGCTAAACAATATCCGTTCTGTAATAAACCTGATACCAAATTATACATTATCTTTTTACCACACGCTCTCCAGCCCCTCTGTTATCGAGGATGACATTGACGGCTTTGACAGCAATGTCAAAGTGAAATAAAAAATTAAGAAATATTATGTATTTTTCATTCAGATATTGCATTTTTCATGTATTCACAGAAGTGTTCAGTGTCAATCCCTATAAAGTGTATACTTACATTTACACTTTGAGAGATCTTTTATTATAATATTGATTATAATAATAATAATAATTATTATTATTATTATTTACTTCCAGAAATGTTTGTAACATTGCATGAGAAAGATTTCCTAATGTTTTAATACAAGTAAGGATTTTTACTGGTCAAATAACAAGTTTTCTTTATACATCAGTTAATTGTGATTAAATCTATTATAAACTAGTACAATTGTATCGTATCTTGTAAAATATTACAAGAAGGAATAGCACTACCTACTTCTCTAATTTGCATCACTTGACTAACAGACGTGTTTTGGCTTGTTTCCACATGTTTCCCAAATTCCCCTGTTTACACACAACTGACTCGGTATATCTGAGAAATAAGGCTGTTCTGTTTCAGGCAGACCCTAGCAGTGTCAGTTATTAACAAATAAACATAAAAGTCTCATTTCGTCAGAATACTTTCATTTGACACCATACGTCTGCTTCTGCAATTCTACAGAAGTCTAACGGTTGCTTTATAAATAGACGCACCATGTCATTGACACCCTGTAGTTCAAGCAGCCAGTATAGCAGGTAGCGGGCTGCCTACATGCCCCAGTGAATAAACTATTTTTTTTAATGTTATTTATTTGGGCCCCACTTTGAAATTTGGCAAATACAAGAATATTTTACCAAATGAATTTAAGTGTTGGCCTAATGTGAAAATTTGCACTTGAAAAATTAAGATATATTTTAAATATTTAAGAAATATGTTTGCAAAAATTACATTTACGTCACATCAAAGTTTGTTTTAGGTGTAATTTTATTTTAGTGAAGGAAATAGTATTTGTGTAAAATTTTTTTTAAAACATTAATGCACGCAGGATTCTTTGAAGAAAAATAATTGGTTATATTTCTGAAAGAAGAGGGATTTGTGGGAAAAAAGTGTCACCTATTTTCAACACCAGACTTCATAAAAATTTTAAAGTTGCTAAAAAATAGTGATATTTTGCGAATGCGATTTGATGTGGAATGACTTGTTTGTACATTCCCACAAACAGCTATATTAAAATAATGAATTAAATTGGGAAATTGCTCTTTTTTGTGAGATTTGCTCAGAAAACCATTGTTGAAATCTCTGCAATGAATTCAAAAGACTGATTACTAATTTTATTCAAAGTTAGTTCTAAATTTTCTACGAAACAGTTTCACATAAGCACATTTTCCATATTCTATCAACTTATATTCAAATTATAATCACTTGTATATGAATGACTGTAATATTACTAATACTTGTAACTACAGATGAAATAAATATAGAATATTCTGGGAAGTCAGAATATATACAATACCTTAAAATCATACTTTGAGCTGAGACTACGAACAGATTCTGGTTTCAACAAATCACTATATTCTTCTGACTTCCTAATATTATCAAACTGGAACATAATAACTCCACTATTAACACCAGGGAAGCCTCCTTTGTCAACTGGGTCTCCGAAGGTGGTGTTTTTGTACTTTGATCTATAGGTATAAAGTATATGACGATACACAGGAGACAGCTCAGGAGCAAGGCCAAACAAAGTGGTTGAACTGAACCTGTAATAAAAATTAGAGTTCATGATAATTAACTATTATCAACAGTTTTTTCATACACCTTTATAATTAAAATTTTGAAGGCATAAGTCAAAAGCAGAAATAGCACTAATAGGCAAGCTAACGTAATATAAACAGGAGTAAAGAGAGACAATAGAAGTAGGAAAGTAAAAATCATTTTGTGAAAGAAAATTATACAGTAATTCTGAATCCTTTACACAAGACAGATTTTAAACGTATTAATATGCTCAAAAAACTACACTCCACATTCAGTAATATTCCATTAAGCATTAACTATTTTAAAATATTCATTTTATTATCATACAATTAATTTATTAATTTACTTCAACATGTAACAGCAAGTTTTAGGTGAGCAGAAATTTAATGTAAATTTCCTGCCTGCAAGCAAAATATGGAGTACACTTAAGCAATCGTTCCAAGGATCAAGAGAAACCAAATAAAGATGACTAAAAATAGATATAATAATGACAATTTTCTCAGAAATGACATTTATAATTATATGTTAGTTCTCTTTACAATAATAGAACATTCTAACTAACAAAATTTTACTTACTACTAAGATATTATTACTACTACTGACAATAAACCAGCAAGAGAAACATACTTCTCAAATTCTTGGAATAATATGGCAATATCTGTCAAAATTCTTGTATCCGCATCAAACATAATAGCTTTCGTCTGACCCTTAGCAATTCTGTGAAGTCCCAAGGATAGGAAAAACAAAGCATCGCTATAGTATGAGCCAGGTTGTGAACTGAAATGTGGTTGCATGGAAGAAATAATGTCTTCAAGTTTCTCTGCAAGGTGATTTACTTCATAGTAAAATTCCTATAGAAACAGAAAACAATTTCTGAACAACATGAAACTTATAACTACTAAGCCTCTGCCGCATATATTTGTGAACACATACAAAGTAAGCATAAAAAAGCACTTTATAATTCTTACTTCAAATGTTTTATTGGTTAACTTTTTGACATTTCTCAAGACTTCATGTGCAAGAGTCTTACTCGAGTCATCTACAATCAAATGTAACTTTATGAACACTGTGGATTGACTAATTAAAGACACAGCGAATGTCTGAAACTTGCGTTTCATCGGAGAATTGTTCGCCACTTTCGTGAAGATACACCACACGTTATATTCATCTTGCTTTCTGATAGAATGTGTCGTTTTATGTGACACCCATTGCACAGAGGATTCAATTTGCTTGTTGGAATCCAATTTATTTGATAACCCATTGATAATTATTTGTTTTTCAGAAACAGAATTTCCTGGTAAGGAAACAGCTGTCTGCCTTTCGTTAATTTGATACGCATAAAACACGATCAAAATGACAACAATAACAATAATGTTTATCAAAATTTTATGAGTAAACCTCATCACCTATCACCCATCCTTGCCATTTCAAGCATATTTACACCAATTTACACTAAAGTGACAGTTCATCACCACCAAACCATGAAATGCCATGGAAGAAACTTGTTCCTGGACCGAACAACCTCAGAGCACTCTCTACTCTATGCCGAACAACAAACAATAACACCAAGGCGTAGACACGTTGGGGAAGCGACAGGTATCTATACTGCGATTTTTCTAAGAGCGACCCTCAAGGCCACTCAAATCCCATCTTCGCGATGAAATATGTCATGGCATTTCGCGTCTTTCTCAGTCATTCCGCTAGATTTCGCACGATCGCGACCGTAAGAAGCAGTGCTTGCGATCATGCGACTTCTAGCGGCAAGACCGAGAAAAGACGCAAAATGTCGTGACATATTCCATCACGAAGATGGGATTTGAGTGGCCTGGGTCGCTCTTAGAAAAATTGCAGTATACTCTCTAGAGGAGAAAAGGTTTCAGCCAATGGCGACATTGGCTATAGTTAAGCGATAATTCAAATACAGTATTTTAAAGAACGATTTATGAATTTGAATATATATATTTCTTTACTGAAAAATAAATTAATAAATGTTTTACATTCATTTACATGCATCGACTATCGATGAGTACCGCTGGGAGCGCTTTTTATTAAACATTTCTTTATTGCTACTTTTGTAAATATGATAAATCCTTGATTATACTCTTTCTTTAACTTGACAATTTAAGGAATTGTTATTAGCGAGTCCGAATTAAGAAAGGGGCGGAAGGAGGGGAGCATGATTCTAAATCGCAGGCGATTTCTTGTTCTTGTTTCTGCCACTCACAGCGCTACGTTTCACATGCACAGCCACAGATATATAGTTACTTTATATCTGTGTGCACAGCAAAGTCTGTAAACCGGAGTACCTCGTAATGTTATGATGGAAAAGCCATATTGGAAAGATGGTTCCGACAATACTGTGATTTTTATAACTTCGCCTCTGAAGACCCGTCTTCTCGATGGAATATGTCACGGCATTTCCCGTGTTTCTCAGTCGTGCCGCTAGATATCGCCTGACGTGACCTTATCAAGCAGTGCTTGCGACCATGCGACCTCTAGCGGCACGCCCGAGAAATATGCTAAATGCCGTGTGATATTCCATCGTGGGTACAGGGGCTTGAGAGGTAAAGTTAGAAAAATCGCACTACAAACTGCACATCAACCTATTATTAGTGACCACATGACAAAGTTTCAGTGAGTTAATTTTACATTAAATGTACATATACATCTAAACACACCCACACATCCACACACACACACACACACACACACACACACACACACACACACACACATATATATATATATATATATATATATATATATATATATATATATATATATTCTAACCTTTACCCCCTTCTTAATCTCAAACTGGACCAGAGGATGCAAGCAGATTTATTGCTCTTGCGAGCTTTTAATTTACTCCCAGGCAGGGACCCAATACCGAAATAATAGCGGTAAAGGTATTTATACCAGTATAGAAATACCTTTACCTCTATTATACCTTTATTCAAAATACCTTAAAAATACCGGTATAAGACGTCAAATACCGGTATTTTTAGAGGTATTTTACCTTTATTCGACGTCTATACCGGTAAACTACCTCTAAATAGAGGTATTTTACCGGTATTTTTCATGAGAAAATACCGGTATTTCAGTAGAATCATACAGGTTTCGAAGGGAAACAATTGACTTTTTACGCTGAGATGGCTGAGAGGAACAATTATAGACTCCGCAGAGTTTCTGACCGGAGGTGCGAACGCGCACGTGGGGGCGCGAATGCGCGCGTGGGAGCGCGAACGCGCGTGTGGAAGCGCGAACGCGCGTATGGGGCCACGAACGCGCGTGTGGAAGCGCGAACGCTCGTGTGGGGTCGCGCGCGCGTGTGGGGCGCGAACGCGCGTGTGCGGGCGCGAACGCGCGTGTGGGAGCGCGAACGCGCGTGTGGGGTCGCGCGCGCATGAGGGTGCGCGCGCGCGTGTGGGGCGCGAACGCGTGCGTGGTGGCGCGAATGCGCGTTTGGGTGGGCGAACGCGCGTGTGGGGAGGGCGAACGCGCGCGTGGGGACGCGAACGCGCGTGTGGGGGCGCGCGCGCGTGTGACGGTGCACGCGCGCGTGGTGGCGCG
Source organism: Acheta domesticus (assembly GCA_031308135.1). NCBI lineage: Eukaryota > Metazoa > Arthropoda > Insecta > Orthoptera > Gryllidae > Acheta > Acheta domesticus. The sequence goes on along the minus strand of JAHLJT010002771.1, from coordinate 25,950 downwards.
AACGCTCGTGTGGTGGGGCGAACGCGCGCGTGGGGGGCGCGAACGCGCGAGTGTGGGCGCGAACGCGCGTGTTTGGGCGCGAACGCGCGTGTGTGGGCGCGAACGCGCGTGTGGGAGCGCGAACGCGCGTGTGGGAGCGCGAACGCGCGTGTGGGAGCGCGAACGCGACAATATTTCCATTGAAAATACCGGTATAACCTTTATGGACGTCCATACCGGTATAGACGTCTTATAAAGGTATTTTACTGGTATAAAAGAATAAAGGTATTTTATACGGCATGAAAAAATACCGGTATTTTTACCGGTATTCAATACCTTTTCGGTCCCTGCTCCCAGGGCAGAGGATTCTTGCGGCAGATAGTAGGGAATTCAAGAAAAATGGGTACACACACATACACAAATTCAGTAACAAGTTCAGATATATTCTTAAATGATTCAATTTTAAGAACAAAAAAAATACAATTTCTTTGCTTGCTCTGAAAGAAAAAAACAAACAATGCAACAAACAAACAAAAAATGGCAAGAATATTTTTTTCTAGTGATCGACATATATGCTTGAAACACTTGTAAATCTTCCAACCTCTTTAAACAAATCAACTATGATAATTGTACAAAAATTTAAATCAATGACTCAGTCGAATGGTACTCTTTCAATTTCTGCCTTTCGTGAACGTTTTGCTTGAAATTAAACACTTAATTATTCTAACTCACAATTCACACAAAAAAAGAAAAAATACTGTTTACAATGACCAATTGAATTCACACTCAATTACTCTGATTCTCTCACAAGTTTTTTACACATTGTTCAAAATTTTTCTTATCTAAGCAATGACTTTCTTTACAATTAACTTCAAAGGAGCAATGTTCTTTTCATTCATAAGGCATTCCAGAAAAGATATGAAAATTCTAGGTGCAACAAATTACGCGAGTTATTCACGCATTCTGTAAGCGTAATATTCGCCCTACTTTACTACGAAACCGTCTTTCCAGCTGCTCGCGCGTTCGTGGCCTCGCTAACGCGTCCCCTTCTCCCTTACCGTTACCTCGGCGCTTGCGGCTCTGCGTTCGACCTTTGCTCCGCGCTTCATCGACACCAGAGACTGCGTTGTTGAAAATCGCCGCTCTAGCAGCGATGCTGGGTCTCGTCTGCTTCTCTCTTCTAATTTTCCTGATACTCTTCTTTCTTCCTCGCCTCTTCTTCTTCTCATACGGTCCTTCATCTTCCCGTTCGGTGGCCCTCTTCTTCGTCTCCTTCCGGAATTGTTCTTCAGCGCGATTGTTAAGTTTTCGCCCGCGTGCTTATTATCCTCGCCCGATCACAGCCGGGTGGCCGCTTTTATCTCTGTTCAGGGCGTCGCGCACTTGGATATTTGAATAGCTGATTCTTTATGGCACAGCGTAATTGTTCCTGACTGATTCCACGTACTCAATCAGCGTGTAAATCACTTAAATTATGGCTACTCGATCCACCACAACAAAGTGAACAACGCCGTTCTCGTCTTCTGCCCTGATTTCTAATGCGTCGTATTTTACTGCACTCTCCTCCAACACAACTTAAAAAAACTGCTCACAATATTACTATCCCAATCTCATTCGGCGCCTACTTCAATTAAACTCTCTACTAGAATTACAAGCAAACTAGACACTGACTACTGTACGGAATTCGCACGTCTTCGTTTCACCAAAAGAACAATACTCGGCGACAGCTGAAGCAAATAAGGGGCTTCTGATCTGGCTATCAGCGTATTTATGAGGAAGTTCGTAGGGGTGAGTTGGCCTCGCCTCCCCTCCGCCGCTAACTACTCCTCCTCCCTACACCGCTCTGAACTATTCTGTGCGCCGCGCTATCTCGCTGCCATCCATTACATCACGAAGTGTACAACAAGTGTACACAGACTTCGTGCATTACATTACTGCGCGCCGCTGACTTCCGCGCGTCTTTCAAAACACTCGGCCGTGCTCAACAATATCTTCATTGTTGTAACAAAGCAATCGTTACTATATATTGCAACGGAACATGCCATCTCTCGACATGCCGGCACTAACCAACCTTTGATGGGCTAGGGCGGATATACCCCACGAGAATCAAATGCTTCTGGCGTGGGTGTCACCAGGACGTCACGGCGCTCCAGTCACCGCCTCGTCGCCAGGCCCTGCCGGTTGTTTATCAAAATATTTTCTTTTATAGGATGCTCCCTCCCTAGGAAATCCTACATGGTTTAGTGACCAGGGAAAATCACAATCCACAAATGCTTTATATCTCATTCATTAACCAAAATTGATTACATAACATTACAACATGCAGCGGGCAAACCACTGCTTTGCCCTACACTGCCTGTACACATTACACCTAAGAGAGATTTCGATAATCCTCTTTCCAGCTGGATTTACCTAAACATTCTCTTAAGATTTTCATTACTACTTAAATTAGTGTGGCATTACTTATTGCCCTTCACATAAAAGCACATGTACACTGACTCTTTCGATAAAGAAAAAGACTGATTTTAACAAAGTTACTTATTGTTCTGGTTTAGATGCATGTAGGCATCGCATTCTATTTTAAATTCTGTTTAGAACGACCCTTTGAACATGAAAGAAAGACCAAATCCAAATCTAGAATTGTCCTCATTAGCCTCTCCTATTTCTGCTAATACCTTGTATTTTTACAGCACTGTGTCAAAGTTTACAGGTACTCACTCTCGTTTGCTGCATGGCGGTGAAATACCGTTACACCTCCCCCTCTCGCGCGCGTTCCGGAGACCTCCCGTTCGCCCACTAGCAGCCGGGAAGGGCGTAGCGATGACCTCGCTGTCTTCACGGCCGCTCGAACAAATGGAAGCCTCGGCGAGCCCTGTGGAGTAGCGGCGGGCCCGATGGCGACCTCGGGATGCAACGGTGAATTGCACCGCGGCGCCTCTCGTACTCGCTGTATTCCACGTCACGTACCAACTTCTCGGCTGTACCTTCTTCTTCTATCTTCTCCCTTCTTCTTTCTTCGTTTTCCTTCAATGCGAATTACACGTCAGTTCAGAAAGTTCAGACGTCTTTAATTTTCTTCCTCACAAACTCATTCCGGACAACAGTTCATTAAATAATTCTTGATTTGAACATCGGGCTCGTTTCACTTTGCTCCCGTGCACTTTGAAAGTTCTGGTGGCGTTGGAAGTTGTGAATTACGCACCGACTCACGTTATACTTGGTCATGAATTCTGTTTTAGAACAAAACTGCTCCTAGCGGATATTGCATCTCGTCGTTAACTTTTTTCTAAAAGCAACGTTTCACGTCGTCGAAAACTTGTTCTAGAAGAAACATTCTACACGTCTCGCCTCGTCGACAACTTTTCCTAGAAGACCCGTCTTGCCTCGTCGGAAACTCTTTCTAGAAGACCAAATTCTACATCGGTTACCAGGCTGCCTCTGTCCTACTCTCCTCGCGTGACCTACGCCGACCAATGGCTATCGTGGGATTTTCGGCTCTCTCCTCATTGGCGACCATCGGTTCCGGTTGTAGGCTTCGAAATTATTCGACGCCTTCGTCATCCGCTGACGTCGACGGCGCGCGGCTTTCAAAGCTGCCTGCGCCTTATGGTGTTCGGGCTGGTTGTAGATTTATTATGGGACGAATGGATTTCGTCCATTTTCGTCTCATTGCCCCCATAACGGTAAGATTCTTCGACGGTCATTTAAAATGATGGAGAAGAATCTTCAACGAGAACTATTCAAGAATTCTTTTATTTTTCCCATCGACTTTTCATCTTTCTGTTACCTGATCATTCGAATCAGCAACCCGTTATTTAGTAAGGTTTCAAGTTGAAGAAGTTATATGTTCCTATTACTCTTCCGTCTTCATCTATTAATTCGGCTGCATTTGGAGCTACCAATCTTGTCACTGTGTACGGTCCCTCGTACAGGTGAAAGAATTTAGCAAATAATTTTAGCCTTGGTACTGATACTTTTGGAGTTCGTAGCATGACTTTTTGATTCACCCTAAACACATATGGTCGGCTTTTTACTTTCTTTTTCCGTTCTTCGGCAGCCTTGCGGAGCCTATCCAGAATTTGTTGTTCCGTGTGGTAGGGTTCCGGTCCGGTCACATCTTCACGGTCTAGATATCCCAACACATGTGGTGGTTTGCGGGCGAAATGGGCCTCGTATGGACTCATCCCGATGCTTTCATGCGGCACGTGGTTCAACCATCGATTCACATGGGGCACTAACTCGGTCCAATCGTCATGTTTCTGGCTGCAATAAGTTCGGAACAGTCTCGACATTTCTTTCATCACCCGTTCGCTTGGATTTGATTGCGGGTGGCGAATGGACGAGTAAATTGGAGTTAAATTTTTCTCTTGTAATGCTGTTTTCCACAGTTGGCTAGTGAATTGAGTTCCATGGTCACTCAAGACTCTACGATACTGTCCTGCTATTGCTAATATTTCTCCAGCTGTCGTAAACACTGGTTAGTGGTGATCTTATTAATGGGGTACACTTGTGTAAACTTTGTAAACAAGTCGATGATGACCATGATATACTTATTCCCGCGCCTCGATTTTGGTAATGGCCCGTACAAATCGACTGCAATGATATCATTTTTCCCTTCGGGAATGATCGGTGTCACTGTACCCGCATACGATCGATTCGGAAACTTTGTCCTCATGCATGTCTCGCACGACTTGATTACTCGTTTCACATCCCTATCCATGTTTTTCCAATAACATAGTTCGCTTATAATGCTTTTAATTTTTGTGGACCCGTAATGTGCGGCTTGAGCGTGGACATAGTTAATTAGTTCCTCCGCGTGCGCTTTTGGGATCCAAATTTTGTAGGTAATTGGAGCGGTGTCCAATCGAATCAGCACCATGTCATTGGTCAATCTCCACCTCTCGGGATCTCTCTGCAATTTCGTCACGACTTCTTCGTCTTCTGTTTGCCCTCTTCCCTCAAGCACACGCTTGACTTTACTAATTTCGTCGTCGTGATTTTGAAGGTCTGCCAATGTGGACCAATCCCATAGAAAACTTTGAGGAATTTTTAGATCGATTGCATTGACTTGTTCGACGCCTTTATGGGTGATATTCGTCTCTGGAGCTGGGAACTGACGACTGAGTAAGTCAGGTAATACATTTTTCTGCCCCTCGACATACTCGATTCGAAAGTCAAATTGTTGTAGCCACAGTGACCACCTCATCAGCCTATCGTTTTGCCACTTGCAACGATTTAAAAAGATTAGGGCTTTGTGATCGGTTTTGATGACAAAACTCCTCCCCATTAAGTAATTTTTTAATTTAGTTAGGGCCCAAACAACGGCATAGGCTTCTTTCTCCGATGTCGTAAAACGGATCTGCGGCCCTTTTAAAGCAGTGCTGACCAAATTGATGATTTTTGTCTCCCCATCAATGACTTGGTACAACATCGCTCCCACACCCAAATCACTACTATCTGTTTGTAGATACATAGGCTGCGTGAAATCTGGATGTGAAATCGTGCATGTTTGTAAAAACATATGCTTAAGATCGTCGAACGCCTTCTGTTGAAGTTCCGTCCATTCCCATTTCTGATCTTTTCGCAATAATCGATATAATGGAGCTATCGTTAGAGCATAATTATAGCAAAACCTGCTAAAATAATTGCAGACTCCTAAAATTCTCTTTAGTTGCCTATTATTCTTTGGTCGGGGTATGGCTTCGATTTCTTTAATTCTATCCAATCCCATTTGAATTCCATTCTTCGTGATTTCATATCCCAGAAATTTGATTTGTGGTACACAAAAATGGGATTTTTCAAGATTTAATACCAAGTTATTTTGAATCAACAATGGTAATAACTTTCCCAATGCTTCAAGGTGACGTTCAAAATCTGTCGAATGAACTAAGATATCATCAACGTAAAGAGTGGTGTCTTGTAACCCAGCATTGTTCATAATCTCGTCCAAACATTGAACCAGCGCAGCTCCACTGTTACGCAATCCAAATGGGACACGTTGAAATACATAGCTTCGCCCCTTGTAGACGAACCCTGTGTATTTCTGATCCTTCGGATGTAACCTCATTTGATAATATGCCTTGCTGAAGTCCGTTGATGAGAAGTACCCCTTATTGGCGAATCGTAACAATATTTCATCAATTTTGGGCGGTACATCCCTATACGGTATTGTCAGCGAATTCAAGTAACGCGCGTCTAAGCATAAGCGCAATGTGCCGTTCTGCTTTTTCACTATTACAATTGGATTGACATACGCCGTAGTCGCCCTTTTGATTATGCCTTCTTCTAACATTTCTTCAATTTGTTTTGAAATTGCTTCTTGGTACGCCACTGGTATAGGATAGCTGCGTCCTTTGAACGGCGTCTCGTCTGTGAGTTGGATACGAAACACGTAATTTTTCACTGGCTCGCGATTTTTCTCGAACACCCTTTTGGCGCTGATGAGTAACTTCGATAACTTGGCCTTCTGTTCTTTGTCGAGGAGATCAGCGGAATTAACTTTCTCTTCAATTGATTCAATCAAGTCATTTGTCGCGGACGAACATAAATCTATTTCATCCTCATTTTCAATTAACTTTTCTTCATCAAATTTCATCACTGTGTTAATTCTCGCGTTTCCACGACCTATCAGAATTTTCGCGGCTCTGGTATCTACAATTACATCATTCTCCACGAGAAAATCAATGCCTAAAATTACTGCGTACGTGAGTCCTTTTACTACGAGACATGGCGTGTCATAGACCTTGCCTCCTATTTCTAATGGTGCATAAATTTGTTTTTTGATCGGGCTCGACTTGTTTCCAATCGCAGTTGTAATTCGCGTACTTTTAATTGGCAATTGAGGTAGTTCAATCTTCGATTCCCTTAACGCATTGTAGGCGTCTTCATCCATTATGGTTGCCATGGAGCCAGTGTCCACTAACGCCTTCATCACCACGTCGCCGCAGCATACTTCAATCACCGGACAACGATATGGATACTCGTTCGTTGTGACCATATTCCATATGACACCCGTCGGTGGATCACCTACAGAGATTACAGGAACCACGTTGTATTCAGCTTGAACGTTGTTCGACATGGGTTCCCGCTCACATCGAACTGTGGCAGTTTCCCGATGTTGATGGCTGACATTGATGTTTGTCCCCTAATTCTTCATTATTCTCTTCTTCTTTAGTCTTGCGCTTGTTTTGAGGGTATGTTTTATTAGTCTTCTCCCCTCCTGGTTTTGAAGTTCGGTCTTTCGTTTCATTCCGAAAGTTATTTTCTTCCGTATTTCGATCATTCTTTTTATTGTTTGGTTGATCGCTCTGTTTCGATGATTTTGCCTCTTGACCTCCCACACTCGTGCTGATGGCATTAATCGTCGTACTAGTCTTGCCTCCCTTCATGACATTATCTGCTGTAATATCATAATTACCTAGCAAGCTTTGGAATGCCTCAATGTCACGCGGAGCTATGCTTCTTATCAAGTTCTGTATGCTGTATGGGAAATGTCTTGTTAATAAACAAATAATTTCTTTGTCTTCCATAGGTGGCGAACATAACTTGAGTGCAGCAATCTTCCCCGCCGCATAATCGCGCATGCTTCCTAGCGTCGGCTTGTAGTACGTATTCATAACTGTCATCTTGTGGTTGAGTTGAATTTCCTCGCTCCAATATCTATTTAAAAATTTTATTTTAAATTCTTGAATTGTTTGAGGAAACGGTTCAAGCGTTTCTAACCATGTTCTTGCATTTTTTGTAAAATCTGGTACAATAAATGCGTTTTATATTGCTCTGGCAAGCGACTAAGAGCCATAAAACTATCTAGTGCCTTTAAGAACGAATATGGATGTTCTTCGGGCGATCCCGAAAATTTCAACGTAGGTGGCACATTTAAGTTTAACGGGTGCGTCGAACCTACAGCTGCCGGCATGGTATCTACCGTTGCTTGCAAGTTGTTTAGTTTTGTTAGCACCTTCAAACGTTCTTGTGTGCCCACTTCTACCTGATTTGAAATCCCTTTCAGTTCTTGTGCGATTTTGTCTTCATGTCGTTTCGTACGAATTTCGACGAATTCAGTTATTGAATCAATTCGCGTGTTCATTTCTTCACATTTATTTTGTACAGTTTCAATCTTCTCAGATTGTTCCTCTACTTTTCTTGCTTGTGCCTCTAACTTCTTGTCAACTTCATTCTTCAATTCGGCTGCCCCCGTTTCCTGTGCTCGCTGAATTGCTTCGACCTTGTCGTTAACAGCACTTATTTTGGTTGTCAACTCCGTAGCTAAAGCATTTTGCTGTTCTTTCAACTCCGTAGCTAACACCTGGTTTTGTTGTTGAATCTCGCGTTGAACACTCTCTTGTACATGTTGGATGTTTTCTTGTACCTGTTGCATGTCGCGTTGAACATTCTCTTGTACATGTTGAATGTCGCGTTGTATTTCTGCAGCTATTGCGTGGTTTTGTTGTTGCATATTCTCTATCTTATTGGTAAGGGTTGTATGGAAATTACCTAACAATGCCCTCATTAGGTTTAGCATGGGGTCATCCGGACTAACGGGTGGTGATTCCCCTTCTAACATTTCCGGTGACGATTCTAATGGCTCTGTTCCGCGAGCAGATTCGGTCGGCGTTCGTTCTACGGTCGGCCTTGCCTCCACTTCGCGCTGCCCCTCCTCCTCGTCACTGTTAGCGGCCTCTGCCCCCACTAAGCCTCTACTTTGCATGAATCTATCCGCCATGATACGAGGTTGAGTACCCGTTTACAGCAATTCTTTACACAAAAGATATTTGTTGGAAACGAAATTACCTCCCTCACAACACACTGAATAATTTATACACTCCACAACAAAATCACATAGAAATAGAACTTATCACACTGCTGAAAATAAAACACAAAACATGACATGTACACTGCAATAAATTGTAACACTGTAACAACTATGAACACCGTACATCATTCACAAGTATCGTTCTCCTTTCAATATTTCCTTTTAACTTTAATTTTATTCATAGCATTGTGTGTGTTCCCTCTTTGATTTGACAAGTCACTACACAATCTTATATGGGACTTTGGAAACCCTAAATTTTAGCCTTATTAATGATGCAAATATTAACTTCCTCTCTCCTGCTATCATTAGTTAATGCTAATTTAACTTTCAGGTCCCCTGTTCGGGCGCCATTTAATGCAACGGAACATGCCATCTCTCGACATGCCGGCACTAACCAACCTTTGATGGGCTAGGGCGGATATACCCCACGAGAATCAAATGCTTCTGGCGTGGGTGTCACCAGGACGTCACGGCGCTCCAGTCACCGCCTCGTCGCCAGGCCCTGCCGGTTGTTTATCAAAATATTTTCTTTTATAGGATGCTCCCTCCCTAGGAAATCCTACATGGTTTAGTGACCAGGGAAAATCACAATCCACAAATGCTTTATATCTCATTCATTAACCAAAATTGATTACATAACATTACAACATGCAGCGGGCAAACCACTGCTTTGCCCTACACTGCCTGTACACATTACACCTAAGAGAGATTTCGATAATCCTCTTTCCAGCTGGATTTACCTAAACATTCTCTTAAGATTTTCATTACTACTTAAATTAGTGTGGCATTACTTATTGCCCTTCACATAAAAGCACATGTACACTGACTCTTTCGATAAAGAAAAAGACTGATTTTAACAAAGTTACTTATTGTTCTGGTTTAGATGCATGTAGGCATCGCATTCTATTTTAAATTCTGTTTAGAACGACCCTTTGAACATGAAAGAAAGACCAAATCCAAATCTAGAATTGTCCTCATTAGCCTCTCCTATTTCTGCTAATACCTTGTATTTTTACAGCACTGTGTCAAAGTTTACAGGTACTCACTCTCGTTTGCTGCATGGCGGTGAAATACCGTTACACCTCCCCCTCTCGCGCGCGTTCCGGAGACCTCCCGTTCGCCCACTAGCAGCCGGGAAGGGCGTAGCGATGACCTCGCTGTCTTCACGGCCGCTCGAACAAATGGAAGCCTCGGCGAGCCTGTGGAGTAGCGGCGGGCCCGATGGCGACCTCGGGATGCAACGGTGAATTGCACCGCGGCGCCTCTCGTACTCGCTGTATTCCACGTCACGTACCAACTTCTCGGCTGTACCTTCTTCTTCTATCTTCTCCCTTCTTCTTTCTTCGTTTTCCTTCAATGCGAATTACACGTCAGTTCAGAAAGTTCAGACGTCTTTAATTTTCTTCCTCACAAACTCATTCCGGACAACAGTTCATTAAATAATTCTTGATTTGAACATCGGGCTCGTTTCACTTTGCTCCCGTGCACTTTGAAAGTTCTGGTGGCGTTGGAAGTTGTGAATTACGCACCGACTCACGTTATACTTGGTCATGAATTCTGTTTTAGAACAAAACTGCTCCTAGCGGATATTGCATCTCGTCGTTAACTTTTTTCTAAAAGCAACGTTTCACGTCGTCGAAAACTTGTTCTAGAAGAAACATTCTACACGTCTCGCCTCGTCGACAACTTTTCCTAGAAGACCCGTCTTGCCTCGTCGGAAACTCTTTCTAGAAGACCAAATTCTACATCGGTTACCAGGCTGCCTCTGTCCTACTCTCCTCGCGTGACCTACGCCGACCAATGGCTATCGTGGGATTTTCGGCTCTCTCCTCATTGGCGACCATCGGTTCCGGTTGTAGGCTTCGAAATTATTCGACGCCTTCGTCATCCGCTGACGTCGACGGCGCGCGGCTTTCAAAGCTGCCTGCGCCTTATGGTGTTCGGGCTGGTTGTAGATTTATTATGGGACGAATGGATTTCGTCCATTTTCGTCTCAATATATATATATATATATATATATATATATATATATATTTTGTCAGCACCGCGGGCCCTCGCGGGTGGCGTCGGGGCTCGATCTGGCGACCAGAACCCCCCCTCTTACCTTCACTCACCTGATGCAGTGGCCGAGCTAGCTCAGGAGCAGTGATTCTCTAACAAAAAAAATGGGGGCCTATGGATGGACGCTCTTTGCTCGTGAAATGAAACTCGTTGAGGTTAGGGGTAAAAACATAATTTAATTAACTAAACACACACAAAAAAAATAAATTCTATAACTAATAATCCCTCTCTTTCAAACCCATTGATATCCCGCCCCTCTTTCCTACTTATCCCACAACTCCCAAAATAGCCTGAATTTAACCCTCCCCTAGATTTCCCTCTACTTAAAATTACATTCTTTACATACTAGATGATAACACAGGGTAATACAATAACAAAAAGAGAGGAAATACAGTTTTGAAGATTTTTCTTCAATAGCCAAAGCGCGGCTCGCTTACAGTGCTACACAGGTCTCTGTTCTGGGTCATTCACAAAAGTCTCGCGAACAAAAGACCGTGTTTGAATGAACTCCGTGGGGTCGGTGCTCGACCTTCAGATGACGTCACCGAGGTTTCCTTTGGCGGCGGTGAAAGCGACGCCGGCAGTGAATCGCAGCTGGCGTGGAGGGACCCTCGCCGACGGGGCGAGGACAGGCGACGAAGGCGGAAACTACAACACAGGGGTCAGCTTTGCCGCAGGCGCGGACGTGACGGTGCGGATCGAGTTGAACGATCTCGATTAACGCGCGGCGCGAACTGCTCTGCTCATACAGGGATTATCTTTTAGGCAGTCGAGCGAAATTGCTTTTCGCTAAATAAAGGAAACGGCACCCCGTGACGTAAGTGGCAAATAGTTCGCTACGGGCACTGGCCGGTTGCAAAATCGCGCACTAGCTACAACAATAGCTCGTGACAACTTAAAGTTCCACGGGTGGTAGTGAACGCCCACCGGGAGCAATTCTACGTTTCACACCACAAACACAGTACACCGAAAAATGGTTATGTCCCTCGCACCGCAGAGGTGCGTGCACCCGCTCTCTCCACCTTTCTCCTCCACGAATCTATTATCGAGTGTCAACCTCGTGCCTCGTCACTTGCACGCGAAGCCTCGGTAACCCCCACTCCTTCCTACTTCATCGAAAGTTCTAGAACAATTTCGGTTCAAATTTTGAGAAGGGCATCTCCATTGGCCAAAGGTTACTGCGTTTTAATTTTATTTCAGCCAATGTTCGGAAGCGTTTCCTGGCTGAAGTTGGTGGAAAATTCCACTCAACCCTCTCTCTCTAACATCGGGGGGGGAGGGGTCGCCTGGGGATGTGGCGGCGCCAGAGAGGCGAAGATCGGGTCATAATTCTCGTGTACCCTAGCCCGCTGCCGGACAGGGGGCGCTGGGGAACCCTGGGCTTGCACGTGTCCGAAACAAATCGCTTCACGCCCTTCAACCTCCACGCACAAAGGGAGCTTCGTAAACTCGGGACAGGCTACTGCGTCGCGTGTTTAATATCAATTTCTTTCTTCTATTGACTATTCGGTATCGTCACAATATATATATATATATATATATATATATATATATATATATATATATATATATATATATATATATATATATATAGACACACACACACACACACACACACACACACATGTGCACATTTTGTTGAGCTCTCCATTTGCTAGTTGTGATGGGATAAGAGCCGGGATATAGGTTACTATTTTGCTAGCAATCCTAAAAAGTCAAATCTGTAGTTCGTTTACCAAAGCAAATAATATTTTTATAACTCGGGAGTGAAAATGTCTAGCTTTCAGATGTAACTAACTTTGCTTTGTAGATAGGCTTACTTTTATTAATCATTCAACTATTTCCGGTTAAAGGGTGGTGAAGTGATTCCAGAGCTCAAGAAAATGAATGCAGATTTGTACTTCTCCCCTATATGTCATAAACAGTTTTTATTGTTCTTCCATGGAAATAAATTAAACTTACCTATTAATTAGGGATGGTAAAAGTAATATGAACATTTCATTTAACATCAAAATTCCAGATCTCAGTCATTTAATAAAAATGATAGTACAATCTTTACAAAGTTACATGCTCAGCTATGGAAATTTTAATTTACAAACAATTAAAATATATATTAGATATGTAATAGTAATTATTTATTATAAATTAAAAATGTACTCAGTGCATCATTAATTAAATGCATGTTAAATAAATGATACATGTGTACAAAAAATTGGTAGTAATAGCTAAAACAAATTCATACATACTGAAAAACAATGCATTCACTCAAGCACATACACTTCTCAGAATTCAGTTAACACCATTATGTCTTGTTTTGATTGAAATTATCCTCTATTACATTCTCACTTTTCTTTAGAACTGGAAACTCTGAAGTCAAGAAACAATTTTAAATTGAATTATTTCTATCTGTTGATAAGGAAGGGTGAGAGTTAGGCCCGGATTTAGAGTGTCTGGTGCCCTGGGCACAAGGTACAGTGTTACTATCTCCTATTGCAATAAAAGTGTAAGTGTAAAATCTTTTCTAATTGACCTTCAAAAGCACAAGTAACTGTCTAACCAGAGAAGACAACAAAAATTATTAGGTCATTTTCAAAACACAAAATTCAGTTTTGAGAATAACTTAAGCCCCTTTTAACCCTGTGCATTACACATTTTTATTTTGGAAATTTCTTAATAGTTTTGGTTAGTAATATTGGTAATATTTGTAGCCCAAATCGAGATAAAACCAGACTGTTTGGTTCAGTAAGTGGTGTATGTTGTACCTGAGCAATAAGTTGTTTACCATTACTCCAGATCCTGAGAAGATAATGAAATTTTTAATTCCTCACTAATAAAGTGTTGTTTTGTGTTCAGAAAATAAACATATCATTAGTGGCATAGCAGGAAAATATGAAACCAATGGACAGCAGCATCAAAACATAATTTAATCAAGGTAATTATTCCCCAAAATATTTATCCTTTGAATTTTTTTAATTGAAGTTTTAATTTTTAATGTTAAAATCAATGTAAGTTAAAAAGTTGAATTTAAGTTACCTGGAGCCATATGGAGAATGAATGGTTGAATTACTCAAAATATGCCTTACTGAAAATTTGAAGTAGGTACAACTTCAGAATTTAGACACTCAAGCACAGTGAGAATTACAGCCTACTGAAATGTTTCCTGATAGAAAGGCAGGACTGCGCTCCAGCTGTTGAAGTGACATGCTTTATGCTCATAAGAAGCATCTTGCTTTCTCTTGAGTTTCTGTTGGGATACAAGCACTGAATTTCCTTATGGGAAGTTCAGCATTGGAGGACAGATCTGTAAATGTCTAGTAAGACATCTCACTTGGATTTCTCAGATTTTGTTGGCAGGCCATTGAGTCAGCAAGATGAATTTTGCCTCCCACTTTGAAAACAGACTCAAATTTGAAAAAGAATATGTTAAATTAAAATATGTATGCCGGATTCTATTAATATTTTCCTAGGGTTTGTTTTATCCTCAGTGGGTGTCTACCTTGTTTGCTTCATGCTTTGCCACTGCACATCTTACCCCTGATGAAAGATTATCACAACTCAGAAATGCAATTTTTCAAGAGAAGCATGTAAACATTTGAAGTTGTCATTTAACAGTATGGAAAATAACTTATTTAAATGAAGTACTGAAATTTATTACCTCAAAAAGACTTGAACGGTGAAATTGTGCCCAAACATGGGGGGCAGTCAATCTCATTTTTATGTATTTCAACCTACATTTCACAAGTTGCAGCAGTTTCCATGAGAGGTTCAACATAATGATGAACTTTAAATAGGTAAACTAGACAAACTCTCTTAGTATAACAGTAAGACTAAATTGTCTACACTTTACTTCCTTAAAAATGTTGCACTTCAAGCATAAATTCAATGGGCTCAAACGTAAATCCGGGACTGATCACAGTTGGTATTTCAGCACTAAAAGAGAATCATAGATACTGTGTATGATCAACAATAAACAATTTTTTCTGACTTCCATAATATGGCACTATAGTCAACAGGAGATTGCACCTGCAAACACTACAAAACTAGGAACACATAAGGTCTATATTTGACTCATTCATAATGGAAAACTTCCTCACCACTTCTTAGAAATAATAAAGTCAGCACATGGTGCTACTTGAATCTCTGGAACATCAGTGAGACTTGTCCAAATAACTTGATGAACAGTCTGCATATCATGAAATAACAAAGAAAAACTATACAATAATAACAAGGTTTAACTATTACTGTGGCAAAAGACAGAATTATAATACAGGAAAACTTCACCTCCAATAATATTAATGTGAATTATTACATTTAGCAATGTGTCTTTATCTAATGATGAAGTTCTTCAATTGATCAGAAAGTAAATTAAGATGTTACCAGTTTCGGGTTCATAGCATGAGTGAGGCATACATATATGATATATGTAAGACTAAAAACAATAAGTATGGGATATTGACATGGTACCCATAATGTTAAGCGAGAATTGTTGATATTTAAACGGGACAATTAAACTTACATAATCTACATTTACATTGGCAGTGATAAAACTGAGTTTATGGTCCATAGTATGGAGACCACTTTCTTTTAAGTCTCAAGAAAAATGTTGCTCACACTCTTTTGAATTTTAGCAACATTTTCTAACCAAATGAAATTTGATATGCCAAAAGAAAACCTTAAAGCAAGAACACAATACTCTGTTCAACTTTCTGCCTAATTTCAGGCAATTATTTTCTGCAATTTAATTGATTAAAAAGAAACTTCTTTCAAGTATGATATCATATGTATATAAAACAAGCATATATACAGGGGTTTCACAGAATGTTTTATGAAGGTTCATCAGTTATTATATGAAAAATGTAAGCTAGAACAGTCTTTTCTCATAGATTATCCAAAAATATATTAATTTTATTCTCTCAGATTGATGGACTTAATAACAAAGCGTTAAGTAACCAGCCTTTAACTCTTGATTTCGACAACAAATTTTTATTGCTTAAATTTTATATATCAATAATTAAGGCCCTTTCGTGTTGCCAGAACTGGATCTTGGTCCAAGAGCAGCAGCAATGTAGTTACTTGTAGGATAATTGCAGAATTCACAAAAGCCTGGTGATCCTTGTGGTCCGGGTGCACCTCTTAGTCCAGGCATTCCTGTGAAAAGCAACCATTAGTTACTCATTACACTCTAGGCACAATATGCTCTAGAGACCATAAGCTTCAGATCCTGTGTTCTAACTTATACTTTCTTCCCTTTCTGCTTCTGAAATACACACACATATACTTGTAACTAAGATCTTTCTGTCCAAGGCTTTTTCCAGATAAATCTAGATAGTTACTCTTTGCTTCAGAAGGAAGTGAATAATCTCTGCATATTTTATTGAGCTTTCATTTTGCTACACATGAGGGATGTGGTAGGATAGATGGTTTTGATGCCAGCACAATCAAAATATATCTGAAGCTTATTGTTGAAGTAAATAGTTTCTATGAAATGGAACAACATTTTTTTGTTATTTATTGTTATCATCAATACTCATTTATATCTTTATTCATTATTTCACTGTGTTTGTAAAGGAGAAAGGCCCAGTAGCCATAACGAAATTAAATATTCTATTTCTGTAAAGACAGTAGGATGTTGATTATCCAAACATCAATCATCCAAAACGTCAAATATCTGAACTTGTATTTTTCTCTGAATAATTGTTTTTTAATATACTATACGTATTCATTTTCTTTTGTAATATTGAATACTGAGAATGATCTCTGATATGATTGACAGTGATAAAATATTAATGAGATACTGTAGAATAGTCAATCATCTGACATCAGTGAACTTTGACAAATCCTACAATAAATACTTAAGAACTCGGAATGTTTATTATTAGGAGAGAAATGCTTTTCACCACCTAAGTGCAAGAGAACTAACAGTACATTATTAAGCAACTGATCTTATGATAATGCTTAACAGCTGTCACTCACTCAGAATGTGTCATTTTTAGCAGAGAACCCACCGTCTTTTAGTGCAATGGTAGCCTATCTAGACATTAGGTTTGGTGATCCAAATTCTCAACTATCTGAACTATACTTGGTTCCAATTAGTTAAGATAATCAACATCTCACTGTATGTTCAATTCCTTATTTTCGCCCCTATTTAAAATAATAATTTGGAGAATTAATGTACATTAATTGGGGAAAAGCTACTCCAAGCCATCTGGCATCCCTGTAAATAGATCACATAAAAAACAATATTTGGTATTACTTTGTTAATTTATTGTATAATTTCATTCTTCTTGTATGTCTTTTTCTCTAGTAAAATGTGACAAAATGTAAATAAAAAATGATTAATAGAAAGGGACCTGGAAGGGCTCAGTTGGCCTCCCTTCTCTTGTTTTAGGCTGTGGCTAGGCTTATTGCCACTTTAAACTGAAAACATGTTTATAAATCCTTACATCACACTGAATGGAAGAAAACAGCTCTTCTATCCCAAACCCTTATATGCAGGAATTAAAAGATATATAGTAATGTCAATATAGAAATCTCAGCACCAAACTCCTTGAATATGTACTAATAACCGTAAAGAATAAAATTAAATAATAATATGTCCGTAATGCATGGTACGTAAATCCTTTTTTCACAGACTTCCTCAAATATTGCAATAGTAACACATTGGACAATCTAAATGTCCCGTACAAACATTGTAATTTTTATTTTTTTTATTTATATTTGAAATTATATAATAGTTTTATAACAAAAAATTTATTAATTTGCACAAAAAAGTATTTGAATTGTTTCTTAAATTGGATGTTTAACTTACCTTCAAATATATCCAACATTTTATTAGTATAATCATTATAACAGTGTAATAGTTTTTTTAATAGAATTTCCTTTAATAGAATACATTTGTTTATAATTCCACACTTTTTTCTAAGAACCCTTTTATTTCTAAAGTAAGAGCTAGTAGGGGAAGGTCTAATTTCCAATTGGAAGTTCCTATACCCCCTGATGTGTACCAGTGTAGTATACATTCTAACAACTTGATTACTAGGCTTGCACCATAATATCTACAACCCTTTTTCCTTCCTCATACCTGGCAGTCCTGGTTCTCCTCTTTCTCCTTCTCTTCCAGGGAGTCCTAAGCCTTCTGGTCCTGGGGTCCTGGAACAATATTAGTGAGTGTGAATTGAACTTGATAAAATGACAAAATTATTTTATAATATAGTGCATTTACATATTAATGAAGCAAGTCTGTTAAGTTTCAATAATTAGTAAATAGTACATTATCTTATTTCAATTTTCCTCTCTAAAGAAGGAAGGTCTACTTTTTTTGAGACAGACTATTATTATTTCCTCCTTGATTTTGAAAGTCTCTTTGTTTTTGATGTAGAACATATATTAGAAGAGGGCATAGAGGATATAGGTAATTTCTTCATATTTCCAAGGAGCAAGTATATGATTAAAAACTACTACATTCCATTCTTTGTCCTATCCAGAGATTCATAATTACAATATAGATAATTTATAATTAAAATTGTAATTCAGCTTTTTCTGCTCTCTCCTAAATGTCACAGACAGTTTAAATTGCTTCTTACTTCTTGCTGTTTATGAAGATAGGCCTACTGCGTATGACGAGAAAAGTAACGTAATTGTGCGCCTGAAAATTAGGAATGTTCAGCAGAAAAACACTTATTGCTGAGCCATGGTACAGAAAAAGTGGATAAATCCGTTTTTTAATTATAGAAATATAATAATTATAGAAATATAATAATAATTATAGAAAAAATTCCTCTAACATGTGGTGTTAGCCAAGTAGGCATTTATGTTTTTATGCCTCTGCCTGAGTTCAACCCATTTGGCACTTCTGTCATGTAGTAGTATGAAAGTAGTGGTAAGAAAGTATGGTGTAGTGTAGGCATGGTAGGCAAATTACTCTGATCTGAGTTTTGGGTCTCGGAGCATAAAAAAATGGTTTGCTCGTTGAAAATGCTTTTGCAAGTTTATGCAGTAGTATAAATATAGTGAAGCAGTTAGAAACAATACAGAAGTATGTTGCTTTTGTAGATTTCTTTTCTTTCTTTTTTCCTTTTTTTCCACAAACAATGTGATGATTATTTTTAATTACTGGATCTTCAAATCATCTAGAAACCTCAATCTGAATGGTGGTCTATCAGACATTGTAATCCTCAGAAATTTCATTATTTAGATTTTAGTAGGCTCTGTAGATCATAATGGCATTGTGTCTAATGGAGAGATTAAAAAATCCCAAAGACAGCCACCCAATGAGGGTTTGCTGATGCTGTACTAACAATGAAATACACAGAATGAACTTTTCTTCTCATTTGCTCATGGTAAAAACTTGATGACAAAATAGAGATTGGTTTACCAGGGAGTCCTCGTGGACCGGCAGTCCTTCCACTCCCACCCTTCTGGGCCCCGGTCGCCCTTGTCCCCTCTCTCTCCATGGGGACCTGGAGGGCCCACTGGGCCCCATTGGGCCGGGCAGGCTGAGAATCCCCTCTCCACCTGGCAGGCCGGAGGGCCTCGTTCACCTGCACAATGATGCACAATCTGTTAAGCAGTACTCTTCTGGAGAAGACAAGGATTTGAAGGTGAATCCTCTCTAATATGGAAAGTCAGAAGATTTGAGAACATTGCAAATGGTGTTAGAGATAAAATTATGACTTCCTTTAGATTAGTGTTGATTTTGTTGCCATTCATTTAAAGTTGACAATTGTCCAATTCTTATACATACAAAATTATTTTAAAACAAATATTTATTTCTTATGATATATTCTTGATTTGAAATACATCTTTTTATTTTGGAAATTCTTGAAAGAAAATTTAATGAAAATTTAATTTGATGCCATAGTAGAGAGGCTTCAAAGTAATGTATTGTACATGCTAATTATTTTTCTATTTCTCATAGCATGAAAAATGTTAATATTTTAATAACCAGATAATAAAGCATAATTTTGAAAATAGGATCAGTTAATATTACAGAAAAAACTCAATTATTTGTCCACTGGAAAATTTGTCCAAGATCTGTACAGCATTTAATCAGATAAGGTTCTACACTACAGTTTGTGGTTTTAGGCAATAGCAAGGCAAGCAACAAAAATTCATTTGTATTATTCAAGATATCTTGTTTAAATGATTAACTATGAGAAAAAATTGTTGATAACATATTTTTAATGAATACTGATTTCCTAATTTTTTCTTTGGCTTGAGATGAATCTGAGACAATAAAGTTACTTAGAAACCCCAAATTCATTTGTTCAGCTAACTAGCCCAAGGGACCTCCAAACATTGCCCATGGACCACTAGTCTGTCAGTTTGAAAAATGATGCCAAGAGCCAATGAAATAAAGTACATCATCTAACAGTGTAGAAAAACTGCCTTATAATTATACCAGTGTAATTATCCAAAATCTAATGATTTCATTTATGAGAGAAAAATACAATTAACTCACAGTTCTTGTAATCAAAATAATGAAAGAAATTAAAAGCTATCTTGAAATAATTTTAATATTTGTTTACTCGAATAGAAATCATAAGTGAAGTAGTAAATAGATCTTCATAAAATTGTCTCAAATTTTCATATTCATTCTTTACAAAAGTTTTTATTTATTATTTCAGTTTCAAGACAATACCTTTTTCCTTTTTATACACACAGTCAAAAACTTCGTCAACCACAAAATTTGGAATTCTCTAAAAAGTTTGGAAGCCCCTGGGGGCTAACACATAACTGGGGCCATTACAAGGCAGGGTACCTGGGATGCCAGGGACACCGATTTGCCCTGGCCTACCAAGGCGACTTTGCCCCGGTGGACCTGGTGGTCCGCGGAGGCCTGATGTTAATTCTTCCATACGATCTGAAGAGAGCAAATGTAATAAGTTGCCAGAAAAGCTTTGATTTTATTGCATCTGTGTTCAGCTTTTAGCAAAGTCAGGGCTCCAAGCTGTAGGAAGCTGCAGATAAAAAGCTGTTTTGATGGAATGAAGGTTTCAAACTGAATTTATGTCACAATGCAATAGAGAAGATCTACTACTCTGCTTTGTGGTGCTATAAACAATATTTATAGTAGATTCTTCTATGCATCATTCTTTTAAAAGCAAAGAGAGTTCTCAGCAAACAAGGCTCCACTCTGGCAAAAAGTTCAAAGCTCAAATAGGCAAAATTGCAATGTCTTATCAGTTTCATTCCAGCCGAATTTAGGATCTGCTCATTTTGAGTGAATAGTGTTGCCAAGATGCTCACTGAGAACCCCCTCTTGGTACAAGTACAAGCATCATTTCCAAACCTGGGGATCCCTGGGGGCCTGGGGCCCCAGGTCGGCCAACCTTGCTTTCTCCCAGGAGGACCAGGGGGTCCCATGAGCGTTGCAGTCAATTCACTCAGCTGGTCTAAGAGTAGAGCATTAACACCAATGGTTTTTCCACTTATGTACACAGACAAAATATTTAGTACACTAATTCCAAGTAGGTACTGATTACAATTTAGCTATTTTTGACTGAACAATTTACATCAATACACTGAACATACACAATTCTTTTCATTAACTCTCATGATTACTGTTAATTTGAATGATAAACACCTACCTCTCAGAACAGCAGCACATATGTCCCTGACTTCAGATTCAGTAAAACTATGGCCCTAGAAGAACAATTTTCATTTACATTTATAAGCATTTGAATTTGTAATTCAATCCATTGAGAACTATTTGTAGGACAATAAAAGTTTACCGGAGGTCCTGTCAGTCCAGGCAGCCCAGGGGCCCCCTTTGACCCGGGGGTCCTGGAATTCCTGGTGCCCCATCTTTGCCTGGCATCCCTGGAACTCCTGGCTGCCCTGTGGACCCCATTTCTCCGTGTGCCCCTCTCTCTCCAGGCTGAAAAAGGACAGGCCCTTGAGAAACCTATTACATGCAGGCTCAGTCTGGAAGAATAGTGAATACTGATTTTTTTCCCAAATAGGTTTCTCTTCACACACAATGTCCTCTCAGTTTTTTGGATAAAAGTTTTTGGGAAAAAAAATTGTCACATATTGAATCCTTCATCTTTGTCATTGTAAAGGGAACAACTTTTATTTACTTCTCTAGTCAGTGCTATTTCTAAAGAGACTTTCTGTATGCATCAAGATACTTCAAGAGTTTTCCGTTGTAAAGGCTCCATTCTTAAGTTTGCTTTTTTTTAAAATTTATTTCTTTTGATGCACCTTTTTTGCAACTACATCTCTTGGCCATTTTTTTTGGGCATTGAGCGTATTTTATACATTTACTTGCAGTAATCCTTCATTAAAGTTTTTTTTGTCTCATAACATCACAATCATTGTCCTTTATCCCTTCCGCCAGGGGATCAGAACCATTAGTAACAGGGTCCCAGCACCGTTTGTAACCTGGCAAGGAATTGGCGGGGATCTCGAATTGGAATTGCGTATCTTCTGGGATTTCACATAGTGTAGTTAAGCAATTCGGCTAACAACACCAGCTGTGTGAAAAGCAAAAAGACATTTAACTCCATTTTGAGATACTCCCATAATAGTCCTACTCCATTTTTTGATGCCAATTTCTGGGAGAAGAGGGGTGCTTATACATTCATCGTCATTACAAAAGCTGCACCTCGGAGGAACCTACTGATCCGCTGCAAACTCGGTGAGTATTTTGAACACCATTTCGCTAAGCCAATGGTTTTCTTTTTCACGGTCAGCCGCGCACCGAGGGTCGGTGGTAGGTGTGTGACGTCGCGCCCCCCGGTCTACATAAGAGGCTTCAAAAGCCGACCCAACCATTGCGACCTCGGGTAGCGTCGCCAGAGTGTCACCTGCACGTACACTATGCCTAGGCGACGCGTTCGACAATCAGTTGTCCAGTTTAGACGCTTTTCGAGAGAGGCCGCATCATGGGTGTGCGAGAGGCTGGTTGGTTCTATCACCGTATTGCGCGCCACACCCGTCGTACGGACACCCCGTCACCTGCTGTTTGCGGCAATAAATTGAGGAAGGCACGCACACACGTATATGGAGGATCTGGAAGTCCGCCACGCTCCACGAGGAGGGAGGACCGACGGATTGTCCGCAACGCGCGAACAGATCTAACGACAACGATAGGTGCTGTTCAGTGGGCTGTGCAGCCTGCACTGTCACATCCTGGTAAGTGGCAGGCGGTTGCACAACGCAAGGTTCACCGCACGCCGACCATTACGACGCCTGCCACTCACAATCCAGCATTGTCGCTACAGACTCGCCATGTCGGGAACGATGGGCCTGTAGCCATGCAGACTGGCAGCGGGCCATCTTCAGCGACGCCTTGATGCTTGACGACCGCTTGTGCCTTGATGGCGACGACCACCGGGTCCCGTGTCTGGAGGCGTAGTGGGGAGCGCCACGACGAGCGGTTGTGGTATCCCACCACATGATTCGGATGGTATAACGGTCGGATTGTTGTACCCAAGATTTGCGGGTTTCAACCCGATCGAAGCCGTGGATTTTTAAAGGGCGAAAAAGTCCTTCGTATGCCTTCGGGGGAGTAAGCCGACTGTCCCATGTCAGTTGATTTACTTGCATGTAAAAGATCCTCAGCCTAAATGAAGCCTCTGAGCTAAATTCAAATCGCCTGTTTCGTCGCCCGAGATAATACCTTTCTCCGCTAGATGGTGAAAGGAGCGTAGAGAAATTTGCGTGGAAGAGCGGCCTGATGGCCCGAGTCTCGCACGTAAAAATAAGGCATTAACTTGGGGTTGACGCCATCTTTTGAGACTGACGCATCTGGTTGTGCTCTTGATTTTTTTAGATTTATCTACTATTTTTAGCGATCTGACTGCATTTTGTGTGTTTAAGTGCTTTCATTACTTGTTGCAGGTTTAGCTGGAAATATAATTTTGCTGGTTTTTTTGCTCTAACCAAGACGAAACCAACAGCTAACGAATTTTAAATATTACTAAATCTAACGAACTTCAGATTACGAGTTGATGATCAAGTGTCAACATTCTATACAGAGCAGTTTATTTTCGATTTATATCACAGTTTTAACTTAATTACTGAATATTTATTCTATTTTTGTGACGAGTGACTATTCAGTTTATTTTATTTTTGTGGCGAGTTGATATTCAGTTAATTTGAACGTTACGAGGAGGGTGTATCGTGTAGTTTTGAATTTGTTTCAATCTTATTCAATATTATGAAGACAAATTTCAGCTAAATCTTTATCTATTTGGTAAAGTATAGTCGACATTGTATTAAACAGTTGCAGCTTAAGTGAACGAAAATACGTAACCGCATTGCCAAATTTCGAAAGTACTAGCTTTCAGTAGATTTTGTAGTTGCATACCTTCTCTTTCTTGTATCGAATCTTAATTTTAATTTATCGAATACACATAAATATTACACTTTTAAAATATTAAGCTAGGTGACTGTTCTTTTATCTGAGTTTTCTTGTATTTATTCCAATTTTATCACGTACTTTAACACGCATGTCGTGACATGGCTACTGTTCGTTCTACTCTTTTTACTCTCTACACCCTCAAAGCCGACCTTCTGAAAGCCTTCACACACGTAAACAGTAATTTAGATAACATATCCGAAGGCTGGAAGATGTCCGTTCTCTACAATGACGGTTGGGCACACATAGGCAACACTTGCGAATTTTCCCAACCGTGCACCCGAGACTGCACATAAGACCAGACACCACATCCAGTCGTAATTCAAAACAGATTTAGTGTTTTAGATTATGAAACAGATTTCCTCGCCTTCCTGATCCTCACAACCCTCCCTTCCATCGACAAATACATGCACAAACCAACGCAAAACAGGCTAGGAAGCGTGTCAAAAACAACACGTAAAGCTTCGCATCCTAGCCCACTTGAAAACAAGCCATTCCTACTGAGCCTAAAAAACAGGTACTTATTTTAGCTGACAGCCATGGTCGCCATCTTTCCTCCATTCTCAGTAGGAAGTTACCCCTAACTACTCAGTCTCGTCTATTTTTAAACCTAACGGGAGGTTTGCAGACGTGACTGCAGAGTTGGACACTCACACGAAGACAATGACCAATCAGGACACTGTCTTTATCATCGGAGGGCAGAATGACATTAATTTGGCGGTAACTTTACACCTGAACAACATGTAAAACAAATTACAATGTGCCGCCCAAAATACTAAACATTGTAGTCTCGACTCTGCCCTTCTGGTACAACAGCCAACACTCTGCAGCGAGATTAAAGCACGCAAACCAACAACTAAAACTGCAACTGAGAGAAACAGATGTAACACTTTTTGGAATGAATTTTCCTCTCAGTAAAACACTTCACCCGGCACGGTCTCCACATGAACCTTGCTGGAAAACATGCAGTCGGTGAAAAAGCTTGCACAATACATCATCAACTCCCATCCCACGCAGCCTCCTGCCAAAAATCCATCCTTTCACCTTCCTTACTTTCCCCACCCCCACCCTTATTCTGAACCCTCTTACCCCCTCCTGTGAACTACTCCCGTTTCTTCCATTCCCACTACCAATGACGCCTCTATTTCCTCACAACCTGTGACTGCTGGGACACATTACACAACCTTCGACCACGCACTCGAGGTAAAAATGGAGTAAATATATAGCAACTACAGTCGATGCAGCAGAAAACATTCGTGTAGGTACTTGCAAAAAATAAAGATATTGCACCATAATGTTCAATCCCTTTCAAATAAAACTGAGTTTATCGAGGCAGCTCTACAGAGCGATTTAAATCAAATGGATGTTCTTTGCTTTACAGAACATTGGTTATCTTGAACTTAGCATTTTCCAAATTCCAAACTTTTACCTCGCAGGCCATTATTGTAGAAAAAGAGAATCTCATAAAATTCCTGCATAATGGAGTTCTTGTATTTACGTTAAAAATAATTTGATTCTATCTCCTTGACGGAATTCAATGAGTATTCGTTGAAAATGTTTTTGAAATTTTTGTTGTACATCTTCCTGTGCTAAAAATGATATTTGCTTTGCATCTACAGGCCTCCAACAAAGAGAGCTGCAGATTACATTTTTGTTCTTAGAAAAACTAGAGATAACACTAATCAAAGTCATCAATCGTTCTTGTGAATCCATTGTTGTATGTGGAGATTTT
>JAHLJT010002770.1:0-48957 GCA_031308135.1 Acheta domesticus | reverse complement strand
TAAAGGCAGTAAGGTGAAATGAATATAGGTAAAATGAAATGAATAGGTGTTACATCAGTTACAAATTCCAAAGGTGACCTCAATTAACGTGAAACTTGTGAAAATTTGACCCTCGAATATATATATATTATATTATATATATATACGAATATATATATATATAAATAAATATATATTCACTGAGATTATTATTATAAACTGTGTTATTGTTGGTTATTAGTTGTCTGTTGTTTAATTGTTCATTATTGGACAAATATACATATACATATATATGTGTATATATATGTATATATATGTGTATATATGTGTATATGTGTATATATTGTATATATATGTGTATATATGTGTATATATGTGTATATATGTATATATATGTATATATGATATATATGTGTATATATGTATATATATGTGTATATATGTATATAATGTGTATATGTGTATATATGTATATATATGTGTATATATGTGTATATATGTATATGTATATATATGTGTGTATATATGTATATATGTGTGTATATATGTATATATATGTGTGTATATATGTATATATATGTGTGTATATATGTATATATATGTGTGTATATATGTATATATGTGTGTATATATGTATATATGTGTATATATGTATATATATTGTGTATATATATGTATATATGTATATATTTATTCTGGATATTCATCGCAAATCCACATTCCAGTGCTAACTTTGCATCAAATATATGATTTTTTCGTCAGGTATTCTTCTTGATAGCCCTTAGGTGGCTCATGGGCAACGCACTAGCGTCCTCTGGTGCGATCCAAGGTCCGATTCCCGGTCGGGGTAAAAATAGTTGTAGCTTCCTTTAAAGTCGTCTCAGTTTCTGCAGTTATATGACGAAGGAAAGCTCAGGCAGCGGAGTTTGCTAGTTACGGTGAAAGGAATACGTCTTGTTCGCCGCATGTCTCTCTTACCCCTCAAGCATGGGGATTAAACTCTGCCCAGGCAGAGCGAACCCCGTTAGCTGGCTGTCAAATTCGGACTATCGACCCAAAATGCGAAACACATACATACACGTAACTCCTTGATTAATGATGCTTAGTTCTAAAAAAGGGGGAGTTTCTATCTATCTACCCCAAAATATATAACTATCCATCTAATTATCCATCTATTTAACCAACTAGCTTAATAAATTAGCTTACTAACCACATAACTATCTACCTATCTGACAATCAGACTAATCTGATTGACTGCCTGATGGATCGACCGACGATCTAACTGAATGACTGACCGACCAACCGTGTGTTGACTCACCGGCTGTCTGACTGAATGTCAAACATTAATGCATGATGGGTTGCCTACCGTTCAGGGGTAACTTCGATATATGAAATTTTCCCATCATACGTTGATTGACAAAAAGGGGTAATCTTCTACATATTCTAGAAGTTTTTGAACTTTATACAGAGACTCGCGGTATGTACCCTCGCCGCCACATAGAATGGGCAACGGCATATTCTGAAGTCCAATCCTTCTGCACATTCTGGCAGCACTGTACGGAGGATAACGCCATCTGGTTCTTTCATAGTTAACTATTACAAAATAACATTCTCTACCAACTGCCATCGCCTGAGAAGCTGATAGGGCAGATTTCCCCCAGGTTTCACCCAATCATCATCTCTAGTATGAACGTTCCCTATGGATAGGTGTGTTCATCCTAAGGATTGAGAGTATTGGCGCAGAAGGCACAGGGGGGCGGGTAGTCGCGTTGCGTCCGAGAGGAAGCCATTCGATCGCATACAAGAAATATATCAATAAAGTTAATATCATACATTACAACATAAAATATTCAGCGCATGCAATAGAACTAGTGGATTTGAAAAAGTT
This sequence comes from Acheta domesticus, assembly GCA_031308135.1. Taxonomy (NCBI): domain Eukaryota; kingdom Metazoa; phylum Arthropoda; class Insecta; order Orthoptera; family Gryllidae; genus Acheta; species Acheta domesticus. The sequence continues at coordinate 47,090 of JAHLJT010002770.1, read as the reverse complement.
AGCATTGCTTTTTTCTCATAATACAGATTTACTTGCGAAAATTCAATTTAGTAATATTATCCCCTCTTTTAATGCAAAACAACTTACGTATGTAAACGAATATTCCGAAACCGAGTCGAAGAAATGAAGTGTGCATAGGCGGCTCCAGGATCGATAAATATTTGTGAGTGGGAAGTTTTGGCGAAGTAATAATGTTCAAATATCAGTGTTTACGAAATTCAACATTTTAGCAATAATTAAACTAGCTATTTAGTTTTTTAGCTGTTTAGTTAATTTTGCATTTCTCGTTAATTTGTTTTTTGCACTATTTCACTTCAGAAACAATTAGAGGATCGTCCTGGGTCGTATAGCACACATTTCGAAATTGTTTATAACATTGTTAATTGTTGCAAAATTGTTAATTCGCAGTTTTTAGTTCTGGGACATCAGGGGACCCCTTCTAACATCAGAATTTCAAAAATTGGAAATTGTTTATAAATTTGCAAAATTTGCAAAAACATTTTATTGTCTTTTCTAAACTGCCTTTTAAACGAGATGCAAAATTCTGCAATCCGATCGGTGCTATCGCCTTCGTTTTCGAGATATGCAATTGTTTATAAAATAACTCGCTGCAATGACTCGCTTAGTTTCTCCGCTGTATACGTCTAAATATATGAAGGGGGTGGGAGCGGATGGGCCGCCTTAACGCTCTCATATATTGTGGTGGAAATGGTTGCTGGTTAGGTATTGCTAACTTTCTAACATTCCATTTTATTCTAAATACGGCAGTGAAACTTCTGTTTGTAGATTTGAGTTGGTGTACGTAATATTATCTTATTAACAAATTAGTTTGCAAATTGAATGTCGAAGCTTTTGCATGCGAATATGAACAGAATATATAATGCGTATTTTTGTATTTTCTATATTCGTTATTTACCAAAATATATACCCTTATTTTTATTGGCTAGCGTGGAAAATATTACAACGAAATTAATTTTAAAGATACTACTCAGGTAATACAGGTCGGCTTTCGACCAATCTGGACTCTGGAGTAAGAGGCGAGTCCGTCATTGGTTTTGGTAACCTACCAGAGTTGCTTCTTCCTCAAAACTGTCCCCTCTCTCTACTCCTTTTAAAGCGAAATTGGCGGGGCTTGATATAAAAGCCAATCATACCTTTCCTTTCCTCCAGTAGAATTCTTTTCTCCGTCAATTTTGGGAGGCAAATTATTGACATATAAAATCGCGTATAAAATTGTGACCAATAATTTAAATTAAATATTGAAGCAAACAATAAATTTCCGAAGACATGAAGGCATACAGCTTCTCTTTTTTTCCCGTTCGAAAATGTTAATATATTCTTATATTATTTACTAGTTATGTTGATCGTCTGTTAATAAATTCTGTTGATGTTCAGTATCTTATGTTTCAAGAGAACCAGTAGAGTTATTTAATAAGTAATTAGTATGTTGTATTTTGTCTTACTGTCAGTAATTTGTCTTAATACATAAGTTACTGAAAATCAACCGAATTTAATACATTCTTGTTACATCGCTCACAATTATCATTCCAATCAATAGGTATATTGCTTTCTTCAGCAAGTGTTTTTACAACATAGTGCAAATTATTCTTCATTATTTGCGGTAGCTCTGGAAATGTTATATCTGAATAGCAAGAAAGAGCATATTTTAAATGTTACATGGCGGTACCGACGCAATGCAATACATATGCCGATACAATATCATATTGACATGTTTGCTAATAGAACTTTCTAATCATGGCAATGGAAATTAAATATGTGGACTTTTAATTTCAACAAGAGAGAAAATTTTGCAGAGACAAGTATGTAGTATGCGAAAAAGTAAAAATACCGTTGTAGTACAGTATTGGCATGTGCTAATTTACATAAATTACTAATTAAACGAATAAGAACTTACGTAGGTAAATGAGTAAATATCAATGAAGTGCAGTTTTGCAATTGAATCTTACGTTTTTAAAATTAAGTTTTCGCATATTAATAATCCTCATAGCATTCGCATCTTTCTTCTTCCATTCATCCATGACACTCCTATGCTTTTGCACAATGCCTCGGAACCCAAGAACGTTGTTCGAGGTCATAGCTTATCGAGTTAAAATCATGAAAACATGAGTTCTTAGAAATGTTCCCCAAATACGTAAATGCCAAGAAGGTCATCTTATGGAAACACAGACAATCTCTGAATATATTCAGCAGAGTTAGTCATTTCAACATCGAAGCCAGTTGAAAAGCATTCATTTACACAAATGTTAAAATTTCAACAACAAAGCCTTTTATTATCTTATAATTAGGGAACAGATTTTCATGTAAATACATATTTTCACAGGAACAAGATACCTGCATTCAGTAATATTTTATAGAGATAAGACATTTTGGGTGAATTAGAACAATTTTTATTTTACTTAATTTTAAAACTTTTGGTCTAATTTCATGTTTTTACATATTTTAGCTATTACTACATATTTCCTAACAATTTAATAAATTTATACCTTGAACGGAATATTTCAGATGTAAGTTTGCAATATCACGGCAAATCATCTTTCTCAGAAAGAAGTCCAATGCGCTCAGTGATTACCGGACCGTCTTCATGAATTGTCAAATTTACTCCCCTCTACTCTTGAAAACCGGGTACGTGTGTCAAGGATGAACGGATGTATCTGAAGCAGAAGTAATTTCATTCACGTGCTTGCTGATGATTAATACATCCATTCGTAACTCGATCAAAAACTAACAAATATTTTTATATATTATGTATTATCGCGAGGTTGGAGTAGGCTGGAGGGTATCACATGTCACACTAACTTCTGGATCCATCACGGACACTACATTACTTCTATTCAGTGAGCACCAACTCCTCATCAACATTAGATTAGATTTATTATTAACTAGATGACCCGGTGAACTTCGTAATACCTACATCTACCAAGTATACAGAGTGGCCCATTTAACTTGAGAAATCCAAATAATTCGAAAAATATGCAACGTTCAAAAAAATGTCAAAGGTAAAAAATTAATATCTATAAGGGGGACATCTGTCAGACCTAAAATCAAACTTCTCCACTCGTCTCCTGAGTGTGAGGCGGGAGCCAACTTTGGAATTTTACATGAGGACCCCCTCCCTTTATATTGCAGATTCGGATTCTACACAAAAAAATACATAAGTTTGGTTTAAAACATTTTTGATCGAGGAAGACGATTTGTATTCATGTATGGCCAGCGGCTTCAAATCGCTTGCTCTGATTTAATTATGTTTAATCAAATTCTTTAATGAAAAATGGTTGTTTCTATTTAAGATTTACATTCAGGCAATTAATGTTCCCAACTATACTTAAAGAGAAAAGTTTGCAACTATTTCACTTAAACTTATTTCGAAAAAAAACATACTTGCAAAAAATCAAATAGCAATGATAATCTTAACATTATCCATGTAGTATTATATTTAGATATCTAAAAGTCTAATGAATGTAATTACATGGAAATGAAATGCACCTATTTGATCCACTCTTATATTTCATTTCCATTTCAATCAGTAATTGTTATTTCATAACAAATATTGAAGTGAGTTATACAACCCTCATAAAATTACCAAAATTTTTAACACAAATATTGAAAGAATAAGAACAAATGCATTATATAAAACACTTTATATTTTGCCTTGTGGTTACTATAATACAATTTTGTAAACACTTTAACTCTCAAATCCTTAGATAATTCAGCCTTACTTTCCGTAATATGAAAATTTCGAGCAAGTCGAGGTTTTATTGGACTCTGTTCGACTCTGTGCTTGTAATTGTGTGTCGAAATATTGTCCCCTCTATATTGAAAAACTAGCGGTGGGCATACTTTCTCGAGTTCTTTTTACGAATTAGGCAATATAAAATTCAAGTTAAATCCGAGCGAAAATTTCGCTTATTCCAACTGGATTGCACGTTGTCGCAACAATGACGTATCACCTCTTAATTAACAATCGCTACATTAATCCAAAGCTTACTTTTGGGAGTGTTTCGAAATCCGCGAAATCACTCTTCGGACTGTGATTTGAGCTTGGGAGCATAGGTTTTGAGATTCCATTAGTATACAGTCGAGCTGGTGATATTCAAGATGTCCCTCTAACTATGGGACACCCCTATAACTTCCAAACGGTTCCCGATATCGCAATAGTTTTCGCTCAACAATGCGTAATCATGGGGCAAGTGATGTGGTGTAGAAATATTGTTTGAACTATTTTTAGTTTTCGAGAAATTTAATCATCTTTGATTATTTAAATTGAGCCTATGTTTTTCTCACTAGAAATAGATCGATCATAAAAAGAGTAATGCAATGATGTAATACATGTTAATATTACGATAGTATTTTGTGCATAAATGTGTACTATCTGTCATGAGATTTTAAATTAGACTTGCAATTTTTCCTGCTGCAGCAATCAGAGCTGTCGCTTGTAGGGAAGTTGACCTTCGCGGCCTCTCCCCTCTCCCCCTTAAGTGCTGGCGTCACGAAGGAAACTTTCCCCAAAGGGGACAGTTGCAAGGGTTACTACAGGAAATCATGTACACTTAATTTAAAACCACATGCCAGAAAGTATAATTTTGTACGTCAAATACTATCAAAACATTAACATATGTTACTTCATTGCATTCGTCTATTTATGATCTATCTATTGCTAGTGAGAAAAATACATGCTACTATTTAAAAAATCAAAGATAATTAAATTTATCGAAAACTAAAAATATTTTGAACAATATCTCTACGTCACAGTATTTGCATCATGATTCCGCATTATTGAACGAAAACTGCATTTCTATCTCGGGAACCGTTTAGACGTTATGGGGGTGGCCCATAGTTGGCGGGACGCCCTGTATGCCAAACTTCGCAAGTTTTAGATCATTTTCGTAGTTATATGAAAAGAAACTAGAGTTGCTGTCTATTTTTTTAATTCATATTTTCTCAATTTTTCAGTCCCTTTAAATATAACTGAAATGTGACATTAACAACATTACAGAAGTTAAACCTAATCCAATACGAATATTTTCGATAAAAATTTGGAGCCGTTTTGGGGAAATATCGTTTGAGGCTTTCTGCAACTCTGCACTTTTGATCTAGTTTTCACAGACACTTTTTGAGTTTTCATGAAAATTCATTAAAAATCATTTGAAGCACATCTATTTACAAATGCAGTATTGTATAACAATGTAAATATTAATCACAAGATAAAAAAATACTTTTCTAGATATTTGGCAAAATGACATTTGTGTCTTCTTACACAGTGCATTAAGTAGGCCTATTATCCGCACAAAAATTTTACTGAAATGTTTGGAACCCGTTCCATCCAATCTTGCTTTAATATTTTCTAATATTGTCCACATTCCAAGTAAATAAGGGAAAACAAGCAACATTTTCAAACAATTAACAGGATAAATTTTTAGAAACTAATAAGGAGAAGAAATTTCATTTGAAGGAAAAATCTCAATCTTGAATATTCAAGTTTAATAAGATGCCGAAAATATTCAATTCTTTGTAATTTTTCGAAATTCAGAGTAAACAGTGAAATTCATATTTATATCTTTATAAATGTTATTTCTTCTATGTAGCGTTTTCTTCTCTGAAATGATTCAAAGTTCTAATATTCTTTATAGAAAGGAAAAAAAATATTCATTCGTGTGTCGACAAGAAAATGTATATTTCCTGTTGAAAATATCTTGGCATGAGGGGTTAATGGCGATGGACGCACAACCCTACAGATTGCGCTAGATTTTTCAAAGCTACGTTCTCTAGACCCAACTATTTAGATTACATTTATTTTATCGGAGATCGTATATATTTTCACGTCCATTGAGAGGTAAATAGTTGAAAAACTTCTGTGATTCCTGCCCATTGAAATTTAATTGACATTAATTTTTTGTATAAGTAATATTGCTTTCCAGTTTCGTGGATAAGAAATGTATTGTTATAAGAAACGCTTTAAAACACGGAATGGATGGCTCAGTGTCACAGAGATACTATTCCAGACCTCGGGATTAGCGGGTTCAAATCCCAGTCTGCGTAGAATTTTTATCCATTATTACCAAAAATTACCAACTTACTAACATTTCAAAAAATTCATTAAAAATTAAATTTCTCGAAAAAATTATTGAAGGTGGAAATTTTCCTGGATATTGAATGCTATTGAAATGTTATTTACAATAGAATTATTTCATTAGGCAATTTTTAGAAATATATTTTATATTTCTGTCTTTAACACAACAAAGAGGATACATTTTTGTTAAAAATTTTAGTATTTTTGTTTTCATAATACATAAATTGGCAACGTTAAAATTCATTAAAATATTATCAATCTTAGTTTCAATGTTTTTGTGTTCTCAAAAGAGCCGGCTTCAGGCTATCTTCATGGTTGACCAAAGCCCTCGTTTTCTACCACCTGACGCATTCGCCGTGTAGAGAACGGAGAGGTTAGCAGAAGTAACTATCACTGTTTGCTACCTCATCCCAGGCGTCAAAAACACGATTTTCCACAGGGCATTGATTCGTTGGCTGCTGGGGGGGCCAATTTCCACAAGGGTAACTTTTGGACTCACGCCACACATTCTCAATTGGGATGAGTCGGCCCTCATCAGAGGCCAGTAGAAACTCGATTGTTCCTGCCTTGCAAACCATTCATGAACCAACTAACTTGTGGACTTTAACTTGGTCCTCTTGAAAACGTATTACACCGTCAGGATAAATGCACCCGTACGGAAGGGACCATAACATTTTCTAGGATATGCACATATTCCCCGCCGGTCAATCCTCGCCCTTTATTTGGGACCTGGTTCTATTATATTGCAACGTGCCTAAACCGCGCGTACTCAGTTTAGCCCCAACACGCCAGGAATACGCGTACCGGAGCGGTAAGCCTCAGCCAATATTCCGCATTGAACGAGTGCCGGTTGGTTTAAGATTACATTCAGGCAATTAATGTTCCCATACTTAGCAAAAGAAAACAACACACTTCGAAAAAACAACATACTTCCCAATCACGATTTATGTTATCCTTGCAAACCAATGCGGTATAATTTATATCTAAATCTCTGAATTCTAATTCTTTGAAGGCGAAGGGAATTTAGGCACTGCTTCCTTTATTTCATTTCCATTTCAATCAGTAATTGTTATTTCATAACAAATATTGAAGTGAGTTATACAACCCTCATAAAATTACCAAAATTTTTAACACAAATATTGAAAGAATAAGAACAAATGCATTATATAAAACACTTTATATTTTGCCTTGTGGTTACTATAATACAATTTTGTAAACACTTTAACTCTCAAATCCTTAGATAATTCAGCCTTACTTTCCGTAATATGAAAATTTCGAGCAAGTCGAGGTTTTATTGGAACTCTGTTCGACTCTGTGCTTGTAATTGTGTGTCGAAATATTGTCCCCTCTATATTGAAAAACTAGCGGTGGGCATACTTTCTCGAGTTCTTTTTACGAATTAGGCAATATAAAATTCAAGTTAAATCCGAGCGAAAATTTCGCTTATTCCAACTGGATTGCACGTTGTCGCAACAATGACGTATCACCTCTTAATTAACAATCGCTACATTAATCCAAAGCTTACTTTTGGGAGTGTTTCGAAATCCGCGAAATCACTCTTCGGACTGTGATTTGAGCTTGGGAGCATAGGTTTTGAGATTCCATTAGTATACAGTCGAGCTGGTGATATTCAAGATGTCCCTCTAACTATGGGACACCCCTATAACTTCCAAACGGTTCCCGATATCGCAATAGTTTTCGCTCAACAATGCGTAATCATGGGGCAAGTGATGTGGTGTAGAAATATTGTTTGAACTATTTTTAGTTTTCGAGAAATTTAATCATCTTTGATTATTTAAATTGAGCCTATGTTTTTCTCACTAGAAATAGATCGATCATAAAAAGAGTAATGCAATGATGTAATACATGTTAATATTACGATAGTATTTTGTGCATAAATGTGTACTATCTGTCATGAGATTTTAAATTAGACTTGCAATTTTTCCTGCTGCAGCAATCAGAGCTGTCGCTTGTAGGGAAGTTGACCTTCGCGGCCTCTCCCCTCTCCCCCTTAAGTGCTGGCGTCACGAAGGAAACTTTCCCCAAAGGGGACAGTTGCAAGGGTTACTACAGGAAATCATGTACACTTAATTTAAAACCACATGCCAGAAAGTATAATTTTGTACGTCAAATACTATCAAAACATTAACATATGTTACTTCATTGCATTCGTCTATTTATGATCTATCTATTGCTAGTGAGAAAAATACATGCTACTATTTAAAAAATCAAAGATAATTAAATTTATCGAAAACTAAAAATATTTTGAACAATATCTCTACGTCACAGTATTTGCATCATGATTCCGCATTGTTGAACGAAAACTGCATTTCTATCTCGGGAACCGTTTAGACGTTATGGGGGTGGCCCATAGTTGGCGGGACGCCCTGTATGCCAAACTTCGCAAGTTTTAGATCATTTTCGTAGTTATATGAAAAGAAACTAGAGTTGCTGTCTATTTTTTAATTCATATTTTCTCAATTTTTCAGTCCCTTTAAAATATAACTGAAATGTGACATTAACAACATTACAGAAGTTAAACCTAATCCAATACGAATATTTTCGATAAAATATTTGGAGCCGTTTTGGGGGAAATATCGTTTGAGGCTTTCTGCAACTCTGCACTTTTGATCTAGTTTTCACAGACACTTTTTGAGTTTTCATGAAAATTCATTAAAAATCATTTGAAGCACATCTATTTACAAATGCAGTATTGTATAACAATGTAAATATTAATCACAAGATAAAAAAATACTTTTCTAGATATTTGGCAAAATGACATTTGTGTCTTCTTACACAGTGCATTAAGTAGGCCTATTATCCGCACAAAAATTTTACTGAAAATGTTTGGAACCCGTTCCATCCAATCTTGCTTTTAATATTTTCTAATATTGTCCACATTCCAAGTAAATAAGGGAAAACAAGCAACATTTTCAAACAATTAACAGGATAAATTTTTAGAAACTAAATACGGAGAAGAAATTTCATTTGAAGGAAAAATCTCAATCTTGAATATTCAAGTTTTAATAAGATGCCGAAAAATATTCAATTCTTTGTAATTTTTCGAAATTCAGAGTAAACAGTGAAATTCATATTTATATCTTTATAAATGTATTTCTTCTATGTAGCGTTTTTCTTCTCTGAAATGATTCAAAGTTCTAATATTCTTTATAGAAAGGAAAAAAAATATTCATTCGTGTGTCGACAAGAAAATGTAATATTTCCTGTTGAAAATATCTTGGCATGAGGGGTTAATGGCGATGGACGCACAACCCTACAGATTGCGCTAGATTTTTCAAAGCTACGTTCTCTAGACCCAACTATTTAGATTACATTTATTTTATCGGAGATCGTATATATTTTCACGTCCATTGAGAGGTAAATAGTTGAAAAACTTCTGTGATTCCTGCCCATTGAAATTTAATTGACATTAATTTTTTGTATAAGTAATATTGCTTTCCAGTTTCGTGGATAAGAAATGTATTGTTATAAGAAACGCTTTAAAACACGGAATGGATGGCTCAGTGTCACAGAGATACTATTCCAGACCTCGGGGATTAGCGGGTTCAAATCCCAGTCTGCGTAGGTATTTTTATCCATTATTACCAAAAATTCCACCAACTTACTAAACTATTTATTCAAACTAAATTCATTACAAAATTAAATTTCTCGAAAAAGAGTATTGAAGGTGGAAATTTTCCTGGATATTGATTATGCTATTGGAGTTAATTACAATGTTATATTATTATTTAACAATTTCAGATGTATGTAGAAATATATTTTATATTTTCTGTCTTTAACACACAACAAAGATAATACAGATTTTGAGTAAAAAAATTAATAGTATTTTTTTCATTCCAAAACACTATTCCTGGCAAACGTTAACGCAAAAAATGACTGATTCTGGCGACAATATTAGTGATGTCTTCGTGCTTACTACGAATATTATAGTTCATAAACGAGTTGAATAAATGCATCTCTTTTGTTGAGAGAGATTATCGATTTTCTCTCACACACCTCAAGCTACTACTGTCTTGCCAATTCCGCTTGGAAGAACTTTCGACTCCAGGTGAAATGAGATAAGGGGTCTACGCAGCGTCGTGCCAAAAAAAAGCAATATTTTCACTCACGGCTAAGAAAATTGAACAACTTCCTATTAATTCTTTCACATACCTCAGAATAACAAAGCCACGCAAGAAACTAGCTATCTCACTAGTGGATGTGAGACCTGTCTCTTTCAGAGGCGTAAAATACTGCATTTACAAGTAGAAACAACCCTCAGATTAAAACACCAACTCGCTATCTCTGTATTCGTTAGTCTCTTGATACGTTTTGGTCTGAGTTAGCTTTTCGATTTTTCCCATCCTCTTTACAGCAACTATCTATAGGCGCCTGTAATACATTTTTACTTTCTCATACTATTCGTGACAAGAGAAAGTGTTGTATCGTGTACTGGAGAATTTTCGACAGAACAACTCTTATTGCCAGGTCCTGGTAAAGAATAAGTGGGTAAATCGTGTACGTATACAAGAATATAGCAAATTACTTCCTCTAACACGATGTGAAATAAGAATCCATGTTTTTTGGGATCTTGATACAGAAAAATGGATTGCCGGCAAAACATCTCTTTGTCTGTTCCTCCGTTCCTCCATTTACGGTCAACGCTAGCGCCTAAACCGTTCTGCCGATTTTCTCCGAATTAATATTCCTCGATCGATTAAAAGAAGTCAAGGCCCTCTGAGTTTTTAAATGGACATTTTGGATTTTTGTGGGTTCTTTTTTCAATGAGCCTCAATATTTTCATGATTTTCTCAAAAATGGCTTCAAAATTTTGATTAAGTTTGGCCACGGATAGCGTAAGAACGCTTACGGGAATGGTGAAGGTCACATTTCGTTGAAATAACTAATTTTTCGACAAATAAGACGTCCAAAAAATGTTTTCGGCGCCTTCCTACAACCTACAATATTGAAGTAGAGATTTTTTTATGAACAGTGTTCTTTAAAGATACATTTGAAATTAAGGTCATGTACTACAATTTATCAATAATATGAGCGTTTTTGCGTAATTTGTGCAAATATAGACAGTTTTTATATTTTTTCCTTGAAAAAGCTGTTCCAATTTTACTTTTCCGCATCCCATACCTATATACGAAGTAATTTACGTAGTATAGGGAAATTTATGTAATGCTGCGAAAAAAATTGCGAATTTTCGGCAGAAATATTCATTGCTCTCATTGATAACGAAAAAGTGTATAAAACCAGTTGCTAAAATCCCCTAACACGCGGTGTACTCAGAATACCGGTTTTGTAGGTCTTTGATATCGAGAAAGCAACTGAAAGCAAAACGTCCGTCTGTCGGTCCGTCCGGAAGCCTAAACCATGCGTACCATTTCTTCCAGATTGAAGAAACCCCTGTTCATCTGGCTCTAGTCGAAGCTTTTAGATTTTGAAAAGCTTTCTAAAACAATTTGAGTATACTTTACATGAAGCCCTCCGGACAATTTCAAACTTTTCTCAAAAACGGCTCCTAATTTTTGCTTTAAATGTCTTGTAAGAATAGAGTAAAATACAGTTATTAAGGTGGCTTAGGTCCGATTTCCACGGTTAACTCTGAATTTGCGAAGATTGCACAAGTTTGGATTTTTTTCGGCATCTTCCTCCAACTACAAAATTGAAGATAGAGATTTTTCCTTCAAATAAAATTCGTTCTCCAAAGTGAGTTCTTTCTTTAAAGTCAGGTACATTTGTCTGAACCGTTAAGTAGTTTTTGCGTAATATTGGGTGCAAAATGTGCCATTTTGTGCAAATAGGATAGTGCTAAATGTACTCCATGAGATGACATAAATGCCATATTACTCTATTCTTTTGTTTTTTCAAAAATTACAAAAATGTAATTTTGTTGACTTGTCTATCACGTCGTTAATATTTACATTAGCGACAATTTGTTCACATTATCATGTTTATGAGTATATGTGATTTAAATAGTGTCGTATAAATTTTCTAGAAAACTCAACCGTTTTCTGTGAAAACTAGCTCAAAATTCCTCATTTCCGGAAAATGAGGAATTGAAGTTTGAAAATCGAAGATGGTGTATTTTGGAAAATAAATTTTGAAAATGTTTCATAATTTTTACAATCATGACGTTACAAATGTACCTGAAACGCAATAAAATGTGTAATTTCTATTCTTTTGCACTTAAAAGAACTTCAAGGAATCTGAAAAATATGCAAACAAAATTTATGTAAATAATCTTAACATTACGTTTTATCTAGTTCATGTCGTCTGCAGAGGAAGATCGTATTTTCATGAAAAACGGTTTTGTAATGATTACATGCAAAATACCGAAAAGAAAAATATAAGATTGTATTTGTTCATAATTTTACCACAAAACAAAAGTTAAAAAAGTGTTTTTAGGTAATTTGAAAATTGTCGGGAATTTTGTTGGTCGAATATAAAAAGAATGACCCTATTGTATTTTTGAGTTAAAGTGATTTAATCCTTCGACTAACGAGGTATTTTGCATACGTCGAATACCAAAGGGGGTAACAGAGTTACCCCAGGGAAAATTCAATTGAGTTTTAATATTTTTACCGTAAATGCTGTAATATTGTTTTGGTTTTGCAGATTAAACATTATTTTGATACATTAATAAAGTATTTAGAGATTTTAACGATATATATTTTACATGCAGGACCTCGTCCACAACGAAGAGGTCTCGAATGCCAAATGATGTCCTTTTAGAGCACATTGCACTATTTGTATTGTCTCTTTCACTTAATACTCTCCTGAACTGATGAATACGTCATCATTCATGTTTTCCTCGTCTTCAGCACAAATAATATCGTCCACTTCATCTATAACCTATACATTTTCTTCATCACGCTCACAAAACAATCTATACTTCACGATCTTCTTCACACAAATTGCCTGGATTGTGAATCATTAATAACTTTTCAAAATTTTCAAGACTGTAATTCTTCGACATGTTCACATACACGTATTAATGCACCAGTTCTTCAATAACACTTCGTAGGAATGTCCACAAAACCATCTCCCTTCTCCCACTCATAATATAACCTCAAACCACGTTATTAAATCCCGAACGTCCAATACCAACGGGTCTAAGGTAGTAACTCCAGCTTGACTAAGAGCAAAAGAAACGCAGGTTTTTCCAAAATGATAGTTTAAATAAATATGTAAAAAACTACACAAGATATCAAAAATGTAAGAAAATTATAAGATGAGAAGAAATAATAAAATATGCGTTGGGGTAACTCAGTTACCTCCCTCAGTAGCAGAAGGGTTAAATGACTTCAAATAAAGTTTTTCGAAAACATAAAAGATTCCTATGAAAAAGAGCTTCAAATTTCGCATTTACAGTAGCGGTAAAACGCCATTCTCTTAAAAATGGCTCCAAATTTTTTAAGGAAAATTGCCATATAAGAGGAGTTTTCACTGTTCTTTAATATTCTCAAAATAATATTTCCGTTTTACTATTAAGAAACTGGAAAATTTAAAAAAAATGTTTAAAAAAAGTAATTTTGGTTGGCGATAGATGGTAGCTGGCAAAAGTATATACCAAGTTCGAATAGCTAGCCGAGACCAAAGGAAATAAACTAATAAGGGAATGTCTGTGCCATTTTGTAGCACCACTAGTTCTCTTTAAATTTTCTCCTCGACAGAAAAAAAGTCCCATTTCCGGCGAACTCTGTATTTTCGAAAATTGTTTAATCTTAACATTTCAAAACTACAAATGTGAAGGTAGAGATTCTTACCTTAAACAGAATCCGTTCTAAAAATTCAGCTCTTTAAAAACGGCCATTTGTTTTTTCTTTAAAAACGGAAAATTGTTTGAGAAAAAGAGTAGTTTTTGCGTAATTTATGCTTAAAATTTAAGTACTTTATAAGAAAACATTTTCTCAAAAAATGCCCGAAAACATTTTCTTAAACTTATTTTCACCAATAGAACATTAAAATATTAAAAGAATGGCGCGGGATATCATTTTGTCGAAGTCTCAGAATGTTCGATAATGGTAACTTCTGAAATGATGTGAGAAAGTACGTGCTGTTCTAGAACTACTAGTTTTTTGTTGATTCCCAATTATTCGCTTCTAATTCGATAAAACTGAAATACGACTTTAAGAATATCATAGAGGGCAGAACCTTCTTTTATACATTTGGAGAAATTGTTGAAAAACTGTCGCTTACGTGTTGTTACGAAAATGAAAAATTTTTAGTTCATTTTCACGAGATAGAGTTTTGAATTTTAGAGAACCTGCAGTTGAAATCATTTGAAGCAATTTACACTCACAATGCAATTATTGATTAAAAACGCCCGTAATGTAAATATTACTGACATGAGAGATGTATCGAAAACTTACATTGTTGCAAACAATTTCTTGAAAAACAAATAATACATCAAAATAAAGTTTATTTCATTTTGTTCAGTGATTTAGCGCTATCCATAGAGTATGTGAAAGAACAAAAATATGATCCGTTTTTCAGAAAATCTTAGTTTTAATATTTTTTATTTTGCTCATATTTCAATAAACATTACGCGAAAACAACAAATATTTTCAGATAAGTATTCGTAATATTTTATCAAGAATTTTACTGTCAAGAACTAATTTCATCTGAAGGAAAAATCGCTTCAACTATATCATCCATAATATATAAAGAATTATTTTCAATTTGCAGGGCCCTCGAGTCGGGGCAGATCGATAATGTATGTTTTTTGCCAAAAATTCTACGAATACTTTAGACATAGTGTGGTCACAGACTGACAAACGGACCGTCGGACGGACGTTCGAAATAAAACACTCTGTTCGTATCAGAGAATCCCTAAACCTGTACTGCCGATGAAATGAGATCATCCAGTGGCATTACGATCCTGTAGACAGTCTTGTGTGGCGCGAACCAAGGATCGTCACAAAGATATCTTTATGTTTTAGTTTTGGTTCTACAAAGAATATCCTATGTAGTTATTACTTCTCTGCGGTGTTGGATTAATCCATTCCCGTTCCAGAGTATAATTTTATTTGTTAGCTTCATTTCTGCATTTTGGATATTAATGTAGTGATCCTGTTTGTTTCGAATTGCTGTTTTATAATGTTTCTTATCTTTTGGAAGGAATTTTCAATTACATTGCGCATGTCTATTTGTGATGGGTAGTAAGTTGATTATAGGGGGAGGGTTCTAACGGATTACTGGATTATGTAAGCAGATGGGGCAAGTAATGGTATTTTTCTGTGAATGGAGAGGGTTCCTTAATTTTGAGGAATTTTCTGAGTTGAAAAAATGTAATTATTTGAATGAAGTGAGAAAGGAGGGGAGGAAACTCTGGAACGAGGACTTTTTAGTGATTTTTTAACAGTGGGGATATTTCTTTCTTTTCTCTGTTTCGTTTATTTATATAATTTTGGTGTATTTGACAACATTTCTAATTGGGTATCGTCCTGTGTGTTTTCGTGAACTCAGAACGCATTTAGCCGGCTGTGTTTTATCTTTCCGATGCTCAATTGTTAAATATTAAAAGCCGCATTTTACGCATCTATTTGCGTTGCCTTAGAGTATGTTCTCGTAAGACCGTATTTTGGGCACCGATGGCATTGAACTGGTGTTTTCTTTTTACATGGTGGTTCAAATTTGAGATTGCATTCTAAAATTTGTCAATTTCTTAAATTCCTTTGTTGTTTTTGTGTGGTTCTAAGTCTATAATGTGCAGAGAGAGAGAGAGAGAGGTTTCATGATTACCCAATATCGCACTTTATATACGTTACGAACAAGGTGGCCCTAAGATTCACGTTCATGTTTTATTTCTTCTTTGTTCACTGATGAGTAAATACAATAAAGTACGACACGGAATGCCCTGCTTTACTTTGAAATGCGTGGTATTCCGCTTCTTTTTCGTTCAGTACTTTAGTTATATTTCTGTATGCTTCAGTACTGTGAATGGTATTATATTTACTTCGTTTCTATACATTTTATATGTGAGTTTCTTTACATTCACGTGTTAGTTTAGAACGTCCATTCATTTTCGTATATTCATATCATTTAGCACGAATATTGATGACAGTTTAATTGTTGACTTTTGTTTCATTTTTCGTTTACTCTTCATAGCGTCAAATTCAGGTAACTACATTTTGTTCATTAAACCCCAAAATATCCAAGCAGTCCTTTGAAATTCAATAAAACGCTACAATTCCGTTGCTAATAATACCAACTTTAATTATTTTCTACAAACGATTAAATGGAGATGTGAACATGCCTCTGGCCGAAGGGATAAAAGTAAATGACTGACGATGACTGACAACATTAAAAAAAGAATTTCAAGGAGGATTATATCAAGCGTTCAATACCCGCACAAGAGCTTGTAGACGCGTCACCAAGGCGCAACAAAAGTTGAAAAGAAACTTATTGATCCTAACACGCAACACTCACCATGCTGGATACTCGGATTGACTTAAAAATTTTTCCAGCTTGTTCAGAGCCTTTCAAAACCCCTACATACAAATTTGTACGTGCTATGAACCATTGCAAGTAGTGTTTTTGCGATAATTAGTATTGGGACCTTTCTTGACTAAAGTCGCTAAACCGACCGTGGAAGGGCGGAAATCGCTGCTCGCCGCTGGTTCTGCGGCCGTTACTCACACACCGCGCCTCCACTTTCGGAGTGTCGGCAAGGTCTCAGTTACTTGGAGGGCAGGCGGAGTGACAAAAACGGGTGTTTACTTTGTAGGTTCTGATGGAGGAGTAGGACGAGAAAACATACATGAGTAATTCGAATGCGATAATTAAATGCATACTGGCATTATTTACAGGATGTAAAGATTACAATGTGGTTTAATTAATCAGGCAATACTTATTAAATAATAAATACGTAAATAAATAAATGCACAACAAATCAGTAAACAATTAAAAATAAATAATGAACAGATACAATAAAGAAAAGATGATACACAGCGAGCAGATCAAAGGGTACTGGAGGAAGAAGAAGGACAAAGGAAGAAGTAATGAAATTGGTGCGTGGTCCCTTGATGAGCCAAACGAAAGAAGAAGAAAGAAAAGATAAATACGAATTCTTAAACGAACGCGCTTGGAAATCAGATATCAGCTGATAGACGCCGCGCAACGTTCCTATCGCTGCCGAAGCAACGGCTCGCCCGCTGCGGGAAGCGCAAAGATCACGAAAGGTCCTGATACAAAATGCCTATAAAACACTATTTATAATATTCCATAGCACTTCAAAATTTGCGTATATAGGTTTTGCATGGTGTTCTATCAGCTGGTGAAATTTCATGTCAATCCGAGCATCCAGCACTGTGAGTGTTGCGTGTAAGAATGGTTATAATTTTTTTAAATGATAATGATAATGTTTGCTTTTCAGAGACACGGGACGCATTTAAAGAACACAATATATTAAAAAATTGGGGATGTTATTACTATTATAAGGAAGTGGGTTCGTCGTTGAAATGACTGATTCATTCATATGCTCAGAGAATTTGTGCGTTTTCATGAGATGACCTTCTTGGCATTTACGTATTTAGAGAACATTTGTGAGAACTCAAGTACCCGTGATTTGGACTCGATAATCAAATATAAGCATTCTGAAGGTAGTTTCAAATAGCATTGTGCTGTCACGTTCGGGTGCAAAATGTGCCGCTAAATGCACGTTACGTTTGCAAAACGGCTTGAAGGGTAGATTTGTGAGGGAACTGCGAAAAGATTGAATCCCCCCACAAAATGGGAGTTATGACATGCGAATTTCTTATAAACAATTACATATCTCAAAAACGAAAGGCGATGGCGCCGACTGGATTGCGGAATTTTGCATCTTGTTTGAAGGCAGTTTAGAAAAGAATATTTTTTTTGCAAATTTTGCAAATTTATTAACAATTTCCAATTTTTGAAATTCTGAAGTTAGAAGGGGCTCTTGATGTCCCAGAACTAAAAACTGCGAATTAACAATTTTGCAACAATTAACAATGTTATAAACAATTTCGAAATGTGCACTATGCAACCCGACAGTGTCCTCAAATTGTCTCTGACGTGAATATTGCAAAATAACAATTTTGACAAGCGATGCAAAATTATTACTAAATATCAAGTTTAATTGTTGCTAAAATGTTAAATTTCGTAAACACTGATATTTGAACATTATTACTTCGCCAAAACTTCCCACTCACAAACATTTTATCGATCCTGGAGCCGCCTCCGTCCACTTCATTTTTTCGTCTCGGTTTCGTAATATTCGTTCTCATACTTCAATTGTTTTGCATTAAAAGAGGGGATGATATTACCCATTTGAATTTTCGCAAGTAAATCTGGATTATGAGAAAAAAGCAATGCATAAACTTTTTCAAATCCACTAGTTCTATTGCATGTGCTGAATATTTTATGTTGTAATGTATGATATTAACTTTATTGATATATTTCTTGTATGCGATCGAATGGCTTCCACTCGGACGCAACGCGACTACCCCGCCCCCCTGTGCCTTCTGCGCCAATACTCTCAACCCTTAGGATGAACACACCTATCCATAGGGAACGTTCATACTAGAGATGATGATTGGGTGAAACCTGGGGGAAATCTGCCCTATCAGCTTCTCAGGCGATGGCAGTTGGTAGAGAATGTTATTTTGTAATAGTTAACTATGAAAGAACCAGATGGCGTTATCCTCCGTACAGTGCTGCCAGAATGTGCAGAAGGATTGGGACTTCAGAATATGCCGTTGCCCATTCTATGTGGCGGCGAGGGTACAGGATCCATCCAGAAAGTATGTTTTCTTAGGTCGACCACAAAAAGAAAACATAATTTTATGAAAAACGTACTGTAGGATGAAGAGCACTTGCACTGATTTTTCACATACCGCTAGATTTGAAACATTTAGCTACTGTGAGATCAACATTTGTATCCCTGCTCCCAGACCTTTGCAGCCTGGAGTACACCAGTGTTTGACAGACACCTGCAACTCTGCTTCACTGTAATCCTCGCAATGCACGCCGGACAAGAATATCTTGGGTGGTAAAGGCGCTTCTCATGTTCGATATTTGGCGAGTAGTGATCTCGCCGAATCCCGAGTAGTGTGGATGATTTGTGTTATGTTGCGCTTATCACGTCGCGCATAACTTTCGGATTTGGCGCGCGAGCAGCAAGACAGCGCGCGAGCAGCAAGACAGCGCGCGAGCAGCAAGACAGCGCGCGAGCAGCAAGACAGCGCGCGAGCAGCAAGACAGCGCGCGAGCAGCAAGACAGCGCGCGAGCAGCAAGAGAGCGAGCGAGCAGCAAGAGAGCGCGCGAGCAGCAAGAGAGCGCGCGAGCAGCAAGACAGCGCGCGAGCAGCAAGACAGCGCGCGAGCAGCAAGACAGCGCGCGAGCAGCAAGACAGCGCGCTCTGGCGGGGATCGGCGGCGGCAGCTGTGGCGGCAGCTGTGGACACGGCCCAGCAGGCTCGAGCCGTGAGAGCGAGTCACCGCCTAGCATCGGCCCTTTAAAGGGAGCCGGTCGGCACCCCGAGGGCAGTCCAGTCCAGAGAACCAGCAGCCAGGAGTCTATCGTCGTGGGGCGACGACCTCAGCTAGCAGTCGGCGGGAAACGTCCAGGAGCCGGACATGTGGAGAAGCAGGGCATTGGAGATTGCCACGGACTGACAATATGGCTGGCAACTGTTGTATTAGGGAATCAATAGGGCATTGGAGATTGCCGGGACTGGTAATGTGGCTGACAACTGTTGCAATTAATGAATCAATAAATTGTTGTTGAGTTAGCGTGCGACTTTCATTTATGCACATAACAATTTGCTTACTGTTTGCCGATTGACTAACATTCGACACTCGCCCTATCAACCGCGTGTCGGTCTTTTGGGCACATCAAAGGAGCGAACATTCGCCGAACCCAACGACTGCTTGGGATTGGACGAGCAATAGCTCACTACACGGCGAATGCGAAATGTGTAGAATTGTCTTCAGGAAGGATGGAAATCGCTGGGAGGCTTGTTCCGAACTATACGGTGTCCGCTCTCGCAGAACTGCTTTCTAAGATCGGTTGCGAGCCGAGCCGTGTAGAGATTAGCATTGTCTCGTAGAAAAACAATGCTATCTCTGAGTAACCAGCATCTCCCACACGCCATGAAATTCCTGTCCAATCAGTATTATGCAAATTACGGTGACGCAGATTTTCATGTGAAAGCTATAAAGAATTACAAATAAGCAAATATCATTTCCAAAAGGTGGAAGACATAAACTATTTGGGATCTATCCTGAATGAGAAGAATACAACACAAGCTGAAATAAATGAAAGATTACGAAAAGGCCAGAAAGTATACTATGCAAATCAAAAACTATTAAAATGAAAACCCTTTTAAGTGACATAAAAATTAGGATGTATAAAACTCTAATAAGACCGGTTGTTACATATACAGCAGAAACATGGACACTCAGAGACAAAGATCTAAATCAACTGATAATATTTGAAAGACATATATTGCGGAAAATATCTGGGCCAATTCAAATAATGCTGATATCTGGAGAATAAGAGCAAATCAAGAATTAGAAAATCTGATAAAAGGGAAGATGTAATACAATTTATTAAGGCTTAAAGAATCAAATGGTTGGGACACATTCAGAGGATGCAGATGAATAGACTCCCAAAGATCATGTCATGAATGACAGGTGAGTGAGAGAAAGGAAGACCATGAATCTTGTGGATGGACGACATGTGCCAAGATCTTCAGGTGCTGCTCAAGGGAGAGTGGAGAATGATAGTGAATGACAGGAAAAAGTGGAACGATTTAGTTGAGAAAGCCAAGACCCACAAAGGGTTGTAGTGCTAACGGAAGAAGAACAAGAAGGTTGTTGTTGTTGTTGTTGTTAATGCCTTATTTTACGTGGCGAGACTCGGGCCATCAGGCCCGCTCTTCCGTCTGACCACGCAAATTTCGCTACGCTCCTTTCACCTAGCGGAGAAAGAAAGTATTATCTCGGGCGACGCAACAGGCGATTTGAATTTAGCTCAGAGGCGTCATTTAGGCTTGAGGATCTTTTACATGCAAGTAAATCTACTAACATGGGCCAGCCGGCTTTACTTCCCCTCCGCGGAAGGCGTACGAAGTATTTTTTCGCCCTTAAAAATCCACGGCTTCGATCGGGTTGAACCCGCGGTATGACAGTCTTGGGTAACTTGGGTATGACAGTCCGGCACGCTAACCGTCACACCATCGAAACCGTTAACATATGGCTAAAGGAATACAGGCCCCTATCTCAGACAGGGGACTTCTTCATCACAGGGAAACATTTTTAATTGGACGGTATGACAAAGGCCCGATTCTGGTTGTAATTATGTTGAAATATTATGCAGTAAGTTCTGTATCTATAATAAAGTCTCATGAATTTTTTTGTTGATGACCTAGGTGTTAGCACATTTGCTCGGCGCGGACAAGTTCCTGCGACTTCCGCCCACCTGGGCACTCTTTGGAGTGCTTCCCGCTAAATTATGGGAGTTCCATGCTAGACCAGGGTGTCATGGGGGCGCCAATTCCAACATTCGCGCGTCCCACTTAAAAAAAAAAAAAAAAAAAAAAAAAAAAATCAATCAATCAATCAATCAATGAGATGGAATGAAGACATTAATTAAATCATTGTTTCCCCGCGCCTTGATGCATGTGACAGCTCTTCCGCCGCCCTGCCAGGTTGCAATCAGCTACCCTCGCCGCCGACACCGGTGACGTCACTACATCACCACCGTCACCGCCGCCACCAACACCATCGCGCCGTCGCGCCCGTATCTCTCCCCCTGCCTACGTCCGCCCCCCCCGCCGCCAGCTAGCCGGCTGCCCGCCCCTCTGAGCCCTGCCCGGGGTCGAACCCGGGGCACCGCCCAGAGCATGTGCGGCCAGCGGGCGACACAGCTGGTGGAGTGTGGGCCAAGCGGATGGAGCTATGGTGGACCGGGAGCATGAAGCATCCACGGCGGTGAAGGGCATTTTTCACGATTTCTGCATTGAGACCCTCTACTGGACAGCGGTGTGATTTGTAGGAGCGGTGGTGCTGTGACAGTGGTGTGGTTCGACAACCCGGCCATGTGTGCCTCGTAACCTTTCAATGTTACATTCATTTGGTTTTTGTTTGCTGTGTTAGTCAGGTAGCATCGCTTGGTCAGTGTGAGCCTTTAATTTTGTGTTTCGCAACACTGCAAGAGTTTTGTGAAATTGTTAAAGTTTTGTGAAATTATTATTAAAGTTTTTTGTATTCTTTGACATTTTATGGTGCCTTGAAACCCGGGAACGAATACTTCGTTCGTTCGTTGGTAACACTGACTACGCGAGGGTTTTGTTCACGCCATGCCGCGTCATCGTGATGCGCACACGGAACGCGTGCCTTTGTGAATAAAAAAAACAAAATTACAGTAGAATCATTAGCAGTGCTGTTGTAACATTTACTTGTGTTATGTGCGCTTTGCTTTGCGGTTTGTATGGTGCAAATTAAAAGCATGTTCTTGGTTACGCCTTTCCAATTCCTGGAAATCTTATGCAGCTTTCCTAACCTCATATTTCACGTTCCTGATCTTAGGTTCTCAAGTTTGTAGGGTTAAATGTATTTTGACGATAGTTACATAGCTCATTTTGCTTATGAAAGTGGTGTTGACTTCCAATTAACAAATACATGTCGGTCCTTAAATTTTTAGATGGTTTTTCGCGTATGAAACTTCATACCCTTTAAATGCTATCGTGAATTATTTCAGTTCTTTTCATTAGTAAGCAAGCTTATTTAACCATGTCTCAGTCAAAGGTACGGGCTAAGGAGCCAGGTGCAGTTGAATTAAGATTATCACAAAGGTGGAGTCTCGCTATTTGGGAAATTTCACGAATTGAAAGTAATTTGAAAGCTTTGCAACCAGCAACAGTAGCCAGTCTCGCGTGCTTGCGTGATAGGTTATGCGAGGTTTGGAAGGATATCGAAGCTCTTAAAATGGATGCGATCAGCTCCACAGAGTTCTTTAGCACGATTCATGAACAAAATTTTTCGCAATGTGAAAATGCTTACTTGGCTGTAAAACAGCTATTGAATGAAAAATACGAGCCCTTTGAAAAGCCTCTTACTGTTGCCTCGGCGTGTCATCATGCCTCGCTACCGAGCATTAAAATTCCAAAATTTGATGGAAGGTATAGAAATTGGCAACGTTTTCGTGATTTGTTTACTCAATTAGTCATTAATCAGGTACAGATACCGGACTCGCAGAAGTTGGTGCATTTAATGAGTAGTCTCGAGGCCGAACCTCTGAAGTTGATTTCTGTGCTCACAGTATCAGACAGATCCTTTCAACAGGCCTGGGCTTTATTAAGAGATCGTTATGACGATAAATCGAAAATTTTAGAAGAGCACATTCATGCTCTCTTCTCCTTTCCTTCCCTCAAAATTGGTGATGCCTCCTCCTTAAGAGAATTGCACAATGTAGTAACTTCTCACTGGCTATCTATGTCAGCAGTTCCCACTACAGTCCCTATGGCTGAAATAATAGTACAATTTTTAGTGCTCAGTAAATTGGATAACAAAACAAGGGAAGCATTTTTCCTTGCTAAAGCAAAAAATGATATTGTTCCATTGCAAAATGTTTAGATTTTCTTTCACTCCGGGCAAGAGCCCTAGACATTGCCCCTCTTGCTAATCCTGATGTGAATTCTGTTTCAGTTAGTAAGTCTAAGCGCCCTACACAATCTTCACCTGCCAAACAGGTGTTTCAGCTGGAAGAGGGGTCATCAGCTCGAGCCTGCATTGCCTGCAGTTCTGGAGAGCACCCACTTTTCGCCTGCCCTCGTTTTCGTACCCTGGCTGTCCAGCAGAGATGGGATTTTGTCTCTTCTCATCAACTCTGCTACAACTGTCTTCGAAGGAAGGGTCCTTCTCATCATTGCTCACAACGAAGTTGTAAAACTTGTGGTAAGAACCACCACTCAATGCTTCATAAATTTTCTACACAAAATGTCCATAATTTGGCATCACCTCATTGTTCTAGTGCTCCCAACACCTCTGCTGGACTAGCATCTGCCACCCAGATTACTGCAAAACAACCACACGATACAAAGGTTTCCACGTTATCACACTTGGTTCTTAGCCAGACATTTAATATTGGTTCTCTCCTTCCCACAGCCATTGTTAATGCAACAAATGAGTTGGGCCAAACCCTGCCAGCCAGGGCATTACTTGATTCTGGTAGTGAAGTTTCCTTGATAACTGAATCACTGGTACAGGCCCTCCGTCTCAAAAGAATTAGGCATAATGCTACGATTCATTCTGTTAATGCTCTTACTTCTGGTTCAAATGCTAGAGTTCATGTGTTAATCTCCTCGCGGTGTTGTAGGTGGAAAAGGGCAATAGAATGTTTAGTGGTCCCTGCTATTTCCAAAGCCACCCCCCGGAGGAACATTAATTTAGCTGCCCTGAAGCTGCCTGCTGACCTAAAATTGGCTGATGACCAATTCTTTATTCCTAAAAATTAGATATTTTATTAAGCTCTTCTTTATTTTTTCAGGTGCTTAACACTAAGAAGAGCAGCCATTGTTCAAAGCTTTTATTCTTGATACTAAGTTTGGTAATGTCATTGCGGGGGATCGATTGCCCACACTGTTTGCCAAGTGCGGCACCCCCAGAATCAGTGCTTTTTCTTAACTGCACACTCTCTTCCTTAGTCAATGATTATGAGAATATTTGGAATTCTGAGAGGATTTCCTCTTCTCGTGATGAAAACTTCTCACACTTGGAGCATCCTTGTGAAAAGAAATTTAATGAGGACACCTTTAGGTTGGAGAATGGGCAATTTTGTGTATCTTTGCCTTTTAAACGTCCTCCACAATTATTGGGGAATTCACATTTTGTGGCCAAGCAGTTTTTGCTTGCTTTAGAAAACAAGATTTTCTAAAGATAGAGAATTAAGGCATAATTATGTCAAGTTCTGAGAGAATACATTGAATTGGGGCATGCAGTTGAATGTGTCAGTAAGATAGCACCTCCTTTCTATTTTATACCTCATTTTTTGTGTGTTGAATCCACAATCCCCTACACACCACTGCGTGTAGTCTTCAATTGTAGTGCCAAATCTTCTTTCTGGGTGTAAGTTTTAAACGACCTACTCTACGGCTGGCCCTAAGTGCAATCAGAGCTCATTGACATCATGCTTAGATTTCGATTGTTTAATGTTTGTTTTCACTGCAGACATTGAGAAAATGTATAGAATGGTTCGGGTGCATGATGCTGATACTAAATTTCAGAGAATTTTGTGGCGAGAGAACCCTCACGACCCCATTAAAATTTTACTTTGCAAGCCGTACTTATGGTATGGCCCCCTCCGCATTTCTGAGTTACAAGGTGTCTAACAAGTTGGCTGAGGAAATAAATGAAAATGATCCTGAGGTGGCTTCAGCTATCAAGCAGGGATTTTATGTAGATGACTTACTGTTCGGGAGTGACTGTGCTGAGAAGGCAGCATCGTTATTTCAAAGGATTGTAAAAGTGCTAAAGGGAGCTCATTTTAATTTGAGAAAGGTTAATAGCAATTCTTCATCGTTTCTGGCCACGTCTCAACACCACTCACACACAATACACTTCCACGCCTCTGGCCTCAGACAATACACACAGAATATTGGGTTTGACTTGGAACACTGATAAAGACACACTTTGCATTACATATAGCAAACACTCCGATCCAAACACTTTCAACCTCCCGTGTGTAACAAAAAGGGTTGTGTTGCACTTAATAGCCTCTATTTATGACCCATTAGGTTTTGTGAATCCTTTCTTGGTAAAGTTGAAGCTTTTTCTGCAAAAAATTGTGGTCTTTACAGTTGGATTGGGATACTCCTCTTGATTCTGATCTTACTTGTTGTTGGCAGTCCTTGGTTAATGAGATTGTTTTACTGCCAATCAATTATATTCCCACGCAAGGTGTTACCCCAGGGTCACCTTCCCTCTTGTCTAGTAGGATTCTGTGATGCCTCTCATAAGGCGTACGGAGCTGCATTATACTTAGTTAATCATGATTCTGCATCCGTTGCGCATAGCCACTTGTTGTGCTCTAAATCAAGACTTGCTCCCCTGGCAGGGTCGACTATTCCTCGCTTGGAGTTGTGTAGTGCATTGTTATTGGTAGAATTGACCAAGAAGGTAATAAGAGCATTGAGAATTGTGTGTTCTATTAATCAAGTGTATCTTTTTTCAGATAGTTCTATTGTTTTGCACTGGTTGGTGAAAAGCAATCATAAATTGGATGCTTTCACTGCGCATAGAGTTTCAAAGATAGTGGCATCCTATCCACTATCTTGTTGGCGCCATGTAAGCTCGAGACAGAATCCCGCTGATCTGCTAACCGTGGTGTCTCCCCCCAGGCACTGCAACACAGTACCCTCTGGTTTGTAGGACCGCCGTGGCTGAAGCAGCCAGTGTCAATGTGGGCCAAGCCGTT
This sequence comes from Acheta domesticus, assembly GCA_031308135.1. Lineage (NCBI taxonomy): Eukaryota > Metazoa > Arthropoda > Insecta > Orthoptera > Gryllidae > Acheta > Acheta domesticus. The sequence goes on along the minus strand of JAHLJT010002770.1, from coordinate 20,550 downwards.
TGTCGATGCTGAGGTAGCGGATAATGGTAAGGTAGATGCTCTCTGTTGTATGTTCACTGCATACAAAACAAATATGCCCTCGTCAGATGTAGGTGAAAACCAAAATTCATTTGTTCAAGTGCTACTTAGCAGATATTCAAAATATCACAAATTGATAAGGGTGTTGGCGCTATGCTTAAGATTCATTAACAATATACGGGCTGCAATTGTTGCTCGCATTGACCCTGCTTCGGCTCAGATGCGGAGAAGGGGTTGGTTGGCACCGCTTGAATTGAGAGAAGCCACAGTGGTTATTATAAGGCTCATTCAACTAGACATGTACCCCCTTGAATATAAGGCACTTTCAAAAGAAAAGGGATTACCTCCCAAGTCATCGCTCCTTAGCTTGAATCCTTATCTAGGCCCTGATGGGCTTTTACGGGTGGGTGGCCGTTTAATGAATTCTCAGGTGGAGAGGTTAAAACAAGCATCCTATTATACTTCCGCCTAACCACAAATTTACCTCCTGTTCTTAGAAATGATACACCTCGCATTTCTACATGCGGGCTTGGCAATGATGATGGGATGTGTGCGCCAGCAGTATTGGATTCCCTCCCTACGACGGGTAGCAAAAAAAGTAATTAATGCTTGTCTGACGTGCAGGCGCTGGCGCGGCGCACCCGTGGAGCAAATTATGGGTTCATTGCCCCTAGCCGCGTAAATCCTTCTCGGCCATGGGCTCACACATCCGTAGATTATTGTGGCCCAATTTTGACAAGGCCGTCTCTCACGAGATCAAAAATGTCTCAGAAGACTTGGATTGCTGTATTTATATGCCATTCCACGAAAGCTTCGCATTTAGAAATTCGTCGAAAATCTATCCTCCTCTCAATTCATTGCGGCCTTTGAACGTTTTGGTTCGAGAAGAGGTTATCCTGTGCACATGTACAGTGATAACGCTAGTACATTCAAAAGTGCTAGTCGTATCCTAGCCGAGGCTAATCGCTTTGTCTTTCCGCTCGGGATTTAGAGGTTATCACCAATTTTTATCAGTGCAGGGTACCTCCTGGCACTTTTGTCCCACCTACGCTCCTCACCGAAAACTCGTTAGCTGAGGCTTGTGTTAAAAGTCTTAAATCCATTTGCGTCGCGCTTTAGGGCAACAAGTTGTGCCCTTGCTTACATTGTAACCTCTTAGCCAAATAGAAGCTTGTTTAAACTCAAGACCGCTTGAAGGCACGTTCTACAGATACGGATGTGAATTTGATTTTAACCCGAATCACTTAGTCTACGGGCACGCGCTTAATACTTTTCCTATGATACTGACTCGCTCTTGTGCAGATTACTCCTGCACAACAGTTCCGCCATTTTAAATAAAAAAATTAGCAATAATTTGGAAATATTGGTCGCGCAATTACTCCACACCTTGCAACAAAGGGTGGAAGTGGAAAAGGGAGTCACCACCACTAGCTGTAAATGATTTAGGTACTTTTAATTGAGGAATCTCCGCCCTCTCACTGGAAAGTTAGGTGTAGTGGAGAAATTGTTCCCTGATCAAGCAGGAGTCGTGCGTACTGTTGAAGTACGAACTAGCCAGGGCAAGTTATTGCGACCAAGTACAAAAAGTTATGTGCACTGGCTAGATCCTCCCAAGAGTAAGCCCCCAATCCATGATATTTATCTCTACTTTTCCCCCTCTGTCGACCAGAGATGCTCAGCTGATTTTTCTTTCGCTTCGCCGCCTGGTGAACAGGCGTACCACTATCATTTTTTAGGTCAAAACTGCGTGGGCCTGCCACTTTGTTTTTTTTGTGTGTTCTTTGACATTTTATGCGTTTTATTAATTCCTTGTTGTACTAATTGTATAATTTTTTGATTAAGCACTGCTACAAATTCTATGTGATTTTGTTACTTCTAGGTTAAGGTAATTGTTACGAGGTACTCAGTAATGGGTCGAGGTGATTACAATATGTACGCTAGGCAAACGCCTATGCTTTCGTTTGTTGTATGCCCTCCTCACGCGTTTATAGTAGGAATGGAGTCTCAAGATAAAGCAGAACTGTGGTGGACTTCTCAGTGCTTGTTGCTGAAAGAAGTGAGTGGGAGACGGACAGTGCCGAAATCGAGCATCGCCATGCGCCCGGCCCCAATAAATGTTAGCACATTTTGCTCGGCTGCGGACAAGTTCCTGCGACTTTCCGCCCACCTGGGCACTCTTTGGAGTGCTTCCCGCTAAATTATGGAGTTCCATGCTAGACTAGGGTGTCATGGGGGCGCCAATTCCAAAATTCGCGCGTCCCACTAAAAAAAAAAATCCTTCATCAATCAATCAATCAATCAATCAATCAATGAAATGGAATGAAGACATTAATTGAATCATTGTTTCCCCGCGCCTTGATGCATGTGACAGCTCTTCCGCCGCCCTGCCAGGTTGCAATCAGCTACCCGTCGCCGCCGACACCGGTGACGTCACGACATCACCACCGTCACCGCCACCACACCATCGCGCCGTCGCGCCCGTATCTCTCCCCCTGCCTACGTCCCGCCCCCCCCCCGCCGCCAGCTAGCCGGCTGCCCGCCCCTCTGGAGCCCTGCCCGTGGTCGAACCCGGGGCACCGGCCAGTGCATGTGCGGCCAGCGGGGCGACAGAGCTGGTGGAGTGTGGGCCAGCGGATGGAGCTAAGGTGGACCGGGAGCATGAGCATCCACGGCGGTGAAGGGCATTTTTCACGATTTCTGCATTGAGACCCTCTACTGGACAGCGGGTGTGATTTGTAGGAGCGGTGGTGCTGTGACAGTGGTGTGGTTCGACAACCCGGCCATGTGTGCCTCGTAACCTTTCAATGTTACATTCATTTGGTTTTTGCTTGCTGTGTTAGTCAGGTAGCATTCGCTTGGTCAGTGTGTGCCTTTAATTTTGTGTGTTTCGCAACACTGCAAGAGTTTTGTGAAATTGTTAAAATTTTTGTGAAATATTATTAAAAGTTTTTTGTATTCCTTGACACTAGAGACAGACAATCTGCTTAAGCTTTTAGATTCCGTATTATCTGGTCATCAAAGGGAATGGTTGCCATTCCTTTTCACGCAACGCTTGGCGTTTTCCAAATAATCTTTGATTGCTTGCGCAAGACGGACCGCTAAAATCTTTCCTTCTTCCGTGCATGCCACAAGAAGAACCGTGTGTTTCTGCTCTTTCGGAGAAAAACTATTTAAATCAACATTAATCTCAAAACATTTAATAGAATTGCCTTATTTTACGTGGCGAGGACTCAGGCCATGAGGCCTACTTTTCCGTCTGACAACGCAATTTTCGCTACGCTCCTTTCACCAACTAGCGGAGAAAGAAGGTATTCCTTGGGCAACGAAAAGAGGCGATTTTGAATTTAGCTCAGAGTCGTCATTTAGGCCTGAGGATCTTTTACATGCAAGTAAATCTACTACCATGGGACAGCCGGCTTTACTTTCCCTCGGAAGGAGGCGTACGAAGGATTCTCTCGCCCTTAAAAACCCAGAGCTTCTATCGGGTTTGAACCCGCAATCTTGGGTATAACAGCCCGGTAAGCTAACCGTCACACCATCGCCTCTTCCTTTCGGGAGAGGACAAGCGGCGCTCCTTAGGATTGAAGCTCTCTCACCACCCACAGTGTAGTCCATCGAGGGGTTAGCCCACCGAGGTGCCAGGGGTGACACGGGTGGGGAACGTCCCAGCGCTGTCCCACCGTGGCTACCCCCGATCACCGTGGAATTCAGTGCCAGACCTAGCCCGAGCCTATTGATGGAAAGTGGGTTAGCTCCCGACTGCCCGTCTAGAAGAGTCCGAGATCAAAGGGAGTGCGTTGGGAGCTACGAGGTGCAGAGACTTACTCACCAGCATCACCAAGGCTCAGCGGTATTGGCACGCGAGCGAGTCTAAAGCGGGTTTAATCATTAAAATCCAGTGTCAAGGTGACAGTCGGGAACGCACAAACCCCTCAATTCCCAGGCCACCCATTCCCTTCGCCATGCACGGCGAATAGAGGGCGCTCAGCACAGAGAAGGCCAGTGGGGAAGAAAAAAGAATACAAGTGACATGAAATGACAAGCAACAAGATGAAAATGGAGAATGGAACCCATGAGAGCCTTCTCAGTGTCCCCCGTCAGGACGTGGACCAACGTCCCTCGACGGGAGTTTCAAACGAACGCGTGACAGTATCTTTATATACATTCACTCATCTTCTCAGTTAAACACACTTAATCTGCTAACATAACCCTCCTCTTATAACAGAAGGGATGCTTTACCCAAGAATGTTATTTTGTTTCTTTCAAGTTGGATGCATTGAATATTTTTGCTTGTCGTGACATGTAATCCTATCCCACTGTTTGACGAATCGGTGCTTGTTTGACCTCAGCAAAAAGTACACTTCTTTTTGATCAATGCAACCTTTACTATTTCTCGGGTGATTCCTGTTAGTTTGAAGACACAAAATTTATTTTTGCTTCTTTTTTATTTGTTTGTTTTTGAAACGAATCTGGAAATATGAACGATGTAGTATTTGAGGATTTTATTGGAAGTATTTTCGAAGAAGAAGATAATGATGATATTAGTGGAAATGTATTCAAGTGAAGATACAATAAAAGAACAGGAGTAATGTCTTAGCTCTTTATTGTGTATTTTTGTTGACATCGCCGTGAAAATCATTCACCCATGCGTACCTAAAATAGACAATAATTTTGCATTACTCTTAATATTTGATAAGACAGGAGGAAAAAGTGTAGAAGAACATTCGTTACTTAAAATTTTAAGTACCCAAATTAACATTCAGAATAGAGTGGTAGTGGTCGTACTAGAGTCCACAAAAGAAAGTGGAAGACAGTTCCTCATTTTTTTTCTTTCACATTACTAGCTAGAAAATATATTCTACACATTTGCAAATTGAAATTACACATTTTTATTTGGTAGAGACCAGTGTACGTACCCCGTTCTTGAAAAGACATTCCACTAGTTCCCCAGCCATTTCGCAGGTGTCGGTGCTAATTACTGAAAAAAAGATGAAATTACACTATTAATCGTGAAGTAAATAAAAGGAAGGTGTTGTCCGGTATAAAGTATCGTATATTGACGCTTAAGATCTTTTTGATAGCATAGGTATCATCTTCAGAGCTATCTGAAAATTACATTTAAAACATGAAATACAGATTGTACAGATTATTTAATGTTTTAATGTAATTTTCAAAAAACTATGATGATGATAGCTGTGTTATCGAAAAGACCTTAAGCCTCGATATACGATATTTGTTAGCGGACAACACCATTCTTTTGTTTATTACTAGAAGGTATCTACACGACTAGCAATTCTACTAATTAAGAATCGTGAAGTGCTAATGGACTGCGCTCAAACCGGCGTGAGGAACGATTAAATGGGGGGAAAGGGTATGTCACAGTGAAATGAGTGAAGTTCAGCATCCCGAAACGATTCGATGTACAGAGGGGAAACGGCCAGTGGCGTAGCGTGACTCGCACGTTTGGGGATGCTTAACAATAACACACAAAATGTCACTATCAACTACTTCATCTAACAGGCGAGCGCAACACAAGGCAGATACACTGGAACCACTTCCACGATCTCGATTGTTTACGACGGTGTAGGCGTTGCCCACAAAATCCTCACAGCAGTCAGGACTGCCGATATGTTGAAAGCAAATTATACAATGGCTCAGCTTTAATTCTTATACGCGAATGGCAATGAGACCACTTATTATTTTAGTCTGCAATGCATAAATTAACACGTAATCTATTTAAGGTATAATTCAATTTCTTGGATATTAATTAAGAAATAGTAGATAGGCACTATTTCTACAGTTTGTGCCCATGACCAAGCGGGAACTCTCGAGTGAGAGAGAATTTACTAACCGCCTGAAGTGTGCTGCGCTCTCGTGCACAAACGAGTTTCTTTCCGCAGTGGAAGCTAGCGTACAGCAATCTGGTTTCCCTGGGCCAGGGGTGAAGAGAGGAGAGGGGAACCTTGCCATCTGCCCATGCGTCATTGCTCGTCGCAATCTTGCGGCAGACGCTAGAAGCATTTTAGCTTCCAGCAATCACAGGCCAGCTTTAGCAACCCGCCCAATTCAATCATAGGAAAATCAATTTAAAATTAATACAAAACGTGTTTCGCTGAACAGACCACTTGTAAGATTATCATACAGTATTTAAGATTCTTATATACGGGGATGCTCAGCATCTCAGCGTCCCCTCACGCTACGCCCACAGGAAACGGCGCCTACGGGAGCAGATTCGGTCCCCACAAGGAGCAGAAATTTGCTTGAGGTGTTCAGCGTCAGCTGCTTTGTGACGTCGGACGGAATCGAAACTCGTCCGGTCGACCGCTGTTATCTGCGGACGCTGTAGTTTCCCTGATCGCTCCCAGGCGAAAGCTAAACCTTTACACCAGGACCAGGGACCGCGAGCAACTGTAACCTTTTCTCCCTACAAATTCCCTGCAAGGGTTTAAAGATAAACAATGAAGATAGAATATGGAGAAGTTGTAATAGTTGCCCCAAATCATTGAGAACATGACATTATGGTAAAGCGATTATCAAATAAGAAACAGGGAAATAAATTAAATAAATAAAGTTCATGAATTAAATGTCTTTATTGGTACGTGTGTATGTACTTGGCGCGACAGCCCGTGAACGGGCTCAGCCCTATCAGCGACGTCCCTGCCTCATGGTCATGGGTTAATGGGGTACACGTGATTAGCACATATTTCCGATCTTCTCAACCTGAGATGAATTTTCTTATCGTCACACAGGCAACGTATATTGGGACATTGCAAGGAAAACGCACACTGTAGTCTTGCCTCGCTTGGGAATCGAAGCCGGGCCGCGTGGTGGAAAGCGAGAACGCCGACCAAGAACTGCCACGAGGCACCATTGGCAGCGAGCCTGAATCCCATTGGACCTACTCTTCCGCCTCACAGCCAGACTTTAGGTCCCTATCCCACCCCCAAATAAAAATGGCCCCTTCAAGCTAGCAGGAACTCTGAGGACTGCTTCAGACGGTTTTTTCGATTGTCTGTTGTTGTTTTTGTATCAAGGACCCACAAACGTGCATTCTGATAACACAACGATTTAGAAGCCGTAGTTTACTTTATACGGGAATGATATTTAGCCACTTTTCGATATCAAGGACACTCAGTACGAGTTTTTTCTCTCTATAATCGCAGTTTCCTGCAGCGTTTGAATACTTTCCTCTATGTTACATAAGTAACATAAGAAATAGTAAAATATACTGTATTTTCATTTAATGGATTTCAGCGTACGTTTTTGTGTGTCTGCCGTGATGTCGAATTCTCATTTATCGTAACAATAGTAGCAACTTACCTTCGTCCTCGCAGGTATTGATGATGGGAATACAGTTTTTGAGTCACTTCTTCCGTTTGATGCAGCATTCTGACCATTTTGCGGCAGCCCTCAACGGAGATTTGGTCATTCTTGATCTGGAACGTTTGCATGCAAAAGCGATGGATCATGGCTTCTAAATTTCATGATATTTTCTTTCAAAAGTGATAGGTTGTTTTCAAGAATGCCAAATGTGAACACAGGAAGAGGCATTTACGATGGTAAAAAATATACCACTTTATTCTCCTCGGATAAATGAACAAAATGTTTCCAAAGACTTTTTGCTGAGATTTTTGACGATTTATCTTACTTTTATAATCTTTAAAAAGTTCTGCTTAGTGTGATTTCTAGCTCTCAGGATAGTTCTAAGTATTGACGAAGAAAAATCAGTTTTTAGAAAGTACTAAGAACAGCGGTTGATTTAGGGCATGTGTGCTTCAAGTGAGTCGATTTTCAAGTGTTCAAATATATTTGTAATCGAACAAAAGCACAAAATAATTTCGTCTGACCACAAGCTATTACTGACATTAATGTATCATTAAATGATTTTTTTATTTGAATCAAATGAATTGACCTATCGGCAAACTCTCCTACTTACAAAATGAAATATCATTTTACCAATCGTATCCTAAACAACTATTTACGATACAAAGGAAGAAAAACGAACATTTCTGATTTTACTAGAATCGGAGAGCAAATTACGAGAGTTTTCTAACGCGCCCGACTTAAGACCCTCATAACCTTATATTCTCAGCTGATAGTAAGAATTCCACGAAACTCGCTGTTCACAAAGGAGTCCAAAAATGTGCGTAAAGTTTTGGTGATATACAGATAGCGCCGAAATTAAATTTAGAAGAAAACGTCTCTACGAAAATTGATGCTTTTTAGATTAAAATAGTGAAGGTATGGTTTATTGATAATGTTATTAATAACCTTCTGACACCCTTTTGTTTTTAGCTGAAATCTCACTTCCTTCATATTCGAAAATATTTGTTGAGAACATATGTTGCGGGAATAATGCATTTGTACTTTCATAACTTATTAGAAATTTTATATTTTAAAAGTTTAAGTAAAATTGACTTGTCTTATTTATCGAACAAATGTAATTCAATGCGATTTTATCAGCCAAAAAATTCATTTTTAAGTCTAGTGTAGATATTGCAAAACCAGTTGATGTTTTAATAAGCAGATAAAATGCTATTTTTACAAGTTGTAGAAATAATTCTTAATGCAATGTACTCACCACTCCGAATGCATTAAACACACACGCAGTGAAGCACTGTAACAAAACAAAATTCCAAGCGTCAGCTCCAAAAGCTAAATGTATTCATAGGGACCTTCTTTACTAATCACCTAAGAAATTGACTGTTTGTACAGTCTCCTCCCCTCAGCAATTTTTGAATTTACTGTTTGTCCTTATTAGAGAGCGGATTTCGATGACCTAAAATACGACCAAAATTGATGAATATAATGCTCTTAAATTTTTTAAAAAAATTTCCTAAAAGCAAAGAAAAATCACGTAAAAAATGTGATCAAAACCAGTCTGGATGAACAGCTCAAACTGTTGGATATGTTACTGAGGTAATTGAGGCTTGTTCCATTAAATCAAATAAAGTCAGCTTGCAAACTTTGGTATCGATTGTTCTTTATCAGGCAATATCTGTAAGAACTTATCCAGAAATTGGCCGAACTGTCGGTGGCGCTTATAGGCGTCACAGGAACCATAGATTACATACAACGAAATCGAAGGGGACTCAAAAATTCTGTGAAGAATTTCTTACATTTTGTACATATTATTTGAAGCAAGTAAGATCAAAATGTTCTTAAAATCGAAGCAAACAGCGAAAATGCTTTAAAAATACGGAAAATTGTATACATTTACTTATTAGTAGAAATGGACGAAAAATGCTAAACAAATGTATAAAAAATGGGTAATTTCCTTTTGTTATTACGTAAAATTAATTTCTGTTTTAAGTGGAATTGTTCTAAAATGAAAAGAAGAAATAACACTCCATTAAAATCCATTCCCTACTCCTTAGAAATGAACTTTACTTTAATCTGAAAGTAACACTAATTATAATTTTACTTACAACTATACATTCTACACGAATAACTCAGTTGATTTCGCTTTACATCAAATTCATCACCTCATTATATTTCATTCTATATTCTATAAGCTCAACATCTTTCTCGATTCTAGCAAAATGCTTTTAACATGATCGTGTACTCCCATAATTCTCCCCCTCCAATTATTTTCGTACATATCTGTCCCACGTGTTTCCTTTTTATCATCCGTCCCACCACCTCTACAAAAAATATCTTATTTTTTCAATAAATAATTTTTATCCTATACCTTTCAACACTCCTCCAGCTCATCTCGTGTTTTACCCAACCTGTGGAATCATTTAATATCAGTATACATCATTCTTCATCGTGTCCAAAAGCCACTTTGAATTTTTTTAAAAAGAAAGAAAACCATCTCGTTTTTCAGGGCTTCCTGATTGAAGCTCATCAGTGCTTGATTTATAAAATTGTATGTTCCGGAACGCGCCCCAAATGAATTATTAATGTAATAGAAATAGTTGTATATTTATAATATAATTTAATAATTACTCCTGAGGTACCAGACCGCCGTTCTCCGCCTGAAATCAAGCCCGAACCTCACCGTACCTTATAGCACCCCGCAAGAAGCTGAAATCAATGCACCACCACACAGCCTACGAGTAATGCTGCAGCTCAGGAATAGCGGAGTTTAAATGAAAGAGTATTATTGACCTAATACGAACAAACCACTTACTTTTGATTTCTGCCTTTCGGGCCTGACCGAACAATCTCCTTCAGTGTGTCTAGAAAAAAAAGCATTTTTAACTTATTATGTTCAGTTTTATTGTGAAGTTTATTGTTTATTAATATGTATTTTGTGCTAAACCATCTTATTTATTTACTTCTCTTAAGACTTTCACAAAGTAAATTCAAGGGAACAGTCTGTCATGCCCATACTTGCCTTGCTCTATGCTGTGTTCATGGATGCAGTTCCTGAATGCTTCCATATTTACCTGCCCGTTGACCTTCGTCTGAGACAAAAGACACATTATGTAGATTAAAATTAAATTCATTGAAACATACTCGCCCTATAATTGAGTGGGTGAAACCCCGAACGATATAAGTGACATTTTATAAATTCTGAGAAAATTGTTTATTTAATTCAATATCATTGTAAAGTAGTGGTGCTTTGTTTCATCATTAAAACCACATTTCATTTGTTCATTAAAACCACGAAATTACATTGTCGCTTATAGTCTAAAATACACACGTTTTCCTCAGAAGTTATGAAATGTCACTTGCACCGTTCTGGTTTTCACCCATTCAATTTTTATGTCCCATTTTATTTTTTTTATATTTTCCTTCTCGATTCATTTTTTCAGCAAATTTTCCTCCTATGTTTCTAAAGATTTATTTACGGAGACTTGTGCACAACGATTTCTTGAAAATTATTGTTGTGGGAATACTGATGAGTTATGTTAACATTATTAAAGAAGGAAACAACAACTAAAACTAAACCACTTTGTGAAACATTTTCACTTACATTGTAGTCTGGTCAAAACAAGTCGTTTCCTTTTATGAATCAAATACTAACTTTTAATTATATTATTTAAACACAACCTATACTTATTCAAGTTCAATGATTGGTTCTTGCTCAATAATTATAAATAATTTTTGTCTACGTGAATAATTTTCAGAATGTAAAAAATTGACATCTTGTTATAAAATAATCACACGACGCACGTGATGTCACGTCCGGTGCAACTGCACTACACACCACACAATGAATGAGGAATTAGGTGAACATAGGTAACCCTACGTAACCTATTCAATGTAATCAACGGAAAATGAAATAATTGTATTTTTTTGTTAAATTCATTTGAATAAATTGATAAGTAGTGTAATTGTCCTTCTACATTTAAAGAGAATTTTATTTTTTCCGATTCAAAATCTGAGAATTGTTAAGATTATATTTTTACTGCTTTAAAATGAATCTGAAACGTTCTGTGATTACGATGATTATACTAATGTCAAATTAATAAGTAAATAGTGAACCCCACAATTCTTCCACTATGTATTACATTTCACACGCTACTAGTCACGTGATTGTTGTCACGTGAGTATTAATTTTACGCTTCGCTCTGCAAAAAAATTAATAGATGGAGGGCTTTCTCGAGAGTATGCGTTTGTTATATGTCCTGCTTTTGGACATTGTTGTCAAGAATCTTATTGCATTAATACGTTCTCCATCAAAATTTGGCATGGATTCGCTACGACACTGTCTTGGAGAAATTTGATTTACTTCTCCGATATAACGTTCAAGTAATATTTTGCGGCCGTTATTTCACAATCGTAAGGGCAGAATATGCAACCAAGATGCGCTTAATACTTGAGAGTACGGCGGGTTGCGTAGAGCTTCTGTTCAGGGGCGCTTCGGTCACCAGCAACGCATAAAATCAACACGCGTTTACGTGCGACAGAAATACTATGTGCACATTCCCATTATACTATACCTATATTCTTCGCGCAAGGGCAAGGAATAATTTCACTCAGTTTTATCACAATCGAATGATCGGTACGGCAGCGCATAAAATACGGACAAACATAGATTTTTATGTATTAAATTTAGCATATTTAAACCTATAATGTATTGCAACCATAATAAAAAAGTATTCAAATGTTGAAAACAATGGAATTGCATTATAATCATTCAGAAATGAGCACTATTATTCTACGTTAGTTTTAATTTACATTTACTCATTTCCTTTAATTAATACATTAATTAATAGGTGCATTAACATTAATTAATAGGTGCTTCCCAGAAAATTCTCACAGCACACAGGACTGCCAATGTCTTGAAAGCACATTATACAATGGCCCAGCATTAATTCTTTGCAGACTAATAGTAGTTTATGCAATTAGTTTATAATACTATGTTTTTTTTGCATGAGTACATGGTTTGAAAAGGCGTGACGTTAGGAGCGAGTTCATTCGTGCCGTAAAATCTAATACGTCATTATTTATGGCATAAAACGCCTGATTATGAACGATTTCTTGGAACAGAAAAGGTTGTTTATAATGCTGGAATACAAAAAAATAATATGTAATCGATTTCGATCGAGAGAGAGAGAGATAATTTACTGACAGTGTAACCGACTGAAATGTGCTGCGCTCTCGTGCACAAACGAGCAACTTGCTCATTAGCTTCTTTCCGCAGCACGAAGTCTACAAGACTTCGTGTTCCGCAGTGTATGCTCGCGTAAAGCAGTTGGGTTTCTCTGGGCCAAGGGCGAAGAGGGGAGAGGGGAACCTCGCCATTTGCGCATGCGTTATAGCTCGTCGCAACCTCGCGGTAGACGCTAGAAGCATTTTAGCTTCCAAGCAATCACAGGCCAGCTTCAACAACCCGCCGAATTCAATCATAGGAAATCAGTTTAACATTAATATAAAACGTGTTTCACTCAACGGACCATGTGTCAGATTATCAATCCAGTATTTAGGGTTCTTTATTAGTATTATATACGGTGATGATCAGCATCCCAGCGTCCCCTGACGCTACGCCACTGCTAAAATTAGTTGCGTGAGCGAACTGTCATCTATGTATAGCCCTTGCATTTTGGCCTCGATCCCATCGCTGCAGATTGCAGTTGGACATCTAAGGCTTCATTTAATTTTTCATTGTGGGGTTCGTTAATGCGATGATGAAACTGAGTAAAATAAAATTTAGATTATATTTTATTACGTTATGATATGATTATTAAATCACCAATGATCAGAATGAAAATTAAATGAATCTCCATGGGACAGCTGAGTTGGTATCAAATGATTTAAAATCACATGTACTGTTCAATTGCGTAGCGACCTTCAGCAGAGCTGAAAAATTACGGAAATAACATGAGAAAAAGAGATTAATAGATTTTAATTTTATTTCATTTAAAAAAATTGTTTGGATCCCTGATGACAACCGCTACACGATCAAAAAGGAATGAAGATGTGAAATAATAAAAATCAGACAAAAACCAGTCCCTCGTTTATAATTAAGGTATCAAAAGCATCCGCAACATATTTTTAATAAGCAAATATATATATATATATATATATATATATATATATATATATATATATTTGAATAAACTTTCTGCTTATTGAAAAACATTTGCTTCTCACAATTTCACAAACCCATTTAGATACTTGTTACATTTTATTTCCGCCTCCGTATCATTACGCAACAGGCAGTGCTTTCTCCTTTACAATCATCTGCACCGTCGCCGCATTGTTGCGTGACGTCACTCACCGCCAGCAGGAGACAGAAGACGGCGCAGAGGGAGGCGAAGAGCGCGCGGTGCTGCATGGCTGCCGAGTGTCCCAAACAGCTGACGCGCGCCCTCTATATACACGCCCCCGCGCGTGGCGCGACGGCGGCTGCGAGAACGTTTTTTTCCAGCCTCCCCGACGCCCCGCGCCGGGCGCCGACAAAGGCGAGCCGGACGTGTTTGACAAGCGTCGCGGGATACTTGACACCTGTCTCCGTGATGGAGCGGGAAAACGCCTATTTGCGGTGGCTTTGTGCCGCGATGCGGCGTCGGAACCGAGCTCCTGACGTGGCATATGGGATGATCGTGCAATACTTAAGTTCCGAGAGAAAGGAGAGTAAAGGTTTAGAACCAGGGGTCCTCAAACTTTTTAAACGGAGACCAGTTTTCTGTCCCTCAGGCCGTCGGAGGGCCGGATTATATAGTGGGGTTTTTCTAACTCTGCCTCTGAAGCCCCTTTGCCGATCACACGGCATTTCGCGTCTTACTCGCGTCGTGCCGCTAGATGTCGCAAGCACTGCTGATACGGTCGCGATCATGTGATATCTAGCGGCATGACTGAGAAAGACTCGAGGTACCGTGACGTATTCCATCGTGAAGACAGGCCTTGAGAGGCAGAGTTCAGGCAATGACAGGCCTACCGATAACATAGTCATAACGCGAGCAGATCCCAAACTTCCTCAGATTGCGCTGGCGAAATGTACAGCGTGGTAAAGAGGATAACGCAAATAATCGATATTGCTTAATTAAAAATTTTTAAAAAAACACCGATGTTTTGGCAACAAAATATCAATGTGAAGAAAACATCGAAAGCAAAATATCGATGTTTCTGGTGGAAAACATCATTGTTTTACAACCATCGATTTTTTTGCCATCCCTAGGCACCTTAAACATAATAAAAAATGTGCGGATTTCAAGAAAAAAATTCTTTAAACCATAAAAGCCGGCCGTATAAATGTCCTCGGCGGGCCGCATGTGGCCGGCGGGCCGTAGTTTGAGGACCCCTGGTTTAGACATTCTATTATACACAATGGCACAGATAACATTAATTTATGAATTACACGGTCATCTTGCGGCAATCTTTAATATAAAAACCCAACATCTAGAAGTGCGAAAAGATCGGATTAGGAAGACGTCTTTTAGAAAGTATGATAAAGAATGCTCTGAAATTTAGTGTGATATACCAAAAGACCCCACGGTATTTGGTATGAAATAATGGTATCAAGCCTGCCATTAAGTGATCATACGTATTCGGAATGTTAAGGAGGCACAGAATAGACGTTGTTAAGGCAACGTGTCAATAAATATAGGGAATCCATGTTCCGCGTCAAAGCACGAAAATGTTTTCGTCACGGCCAGGTGTCATGCTACAAATGTGAAGTAGGCTTTGAAAGTGTTGATTTTGTGCAAATTAACTTTTCTCACTCTCATAAAAAACAGTGGAGCTGTGAACATCAATGATAATCGGTATGTGCCAATGTTAGTTTCATGTAATCAGGGTTATTTGGTAAAGATATTGAGGCGCATAGTTGATGGTTAATCCTTATAGATCGACATAGTGAATAATTAAAGGTCAGAAGCATTATCAATCGTAAATTATAATTGTGATTTTTGTGTTTCCCGTGTTAAAGTAAATTTAGTTCATTTAATTTAAAACGACTGCTATTTTACGAAGGGTTTATGTTAGGTAGCTCGATAGCTGGGTAGAAAAATATTAATAAGTTGATTGAGATAGTCGCGAGCACTGGTTCATCCGAAACCTAGCGAGGCCGAGTTGGCGTCGCGATATAATACATGCTGTCCGGGGAAGAAGCGTCGAAACTTCCGAAAATTAGCTAGTAAGACAAATTTAAGCATATTTGTCTAATAAACTATGTGGATATTCCGAATGGTTGAGCCGCAACAAACACTCAAAATTGGTTTGAATAAATTATTTCTAGGCAAAAATTTGCATTATAGAAGCATAGAAACACTCCAAAAACATATAAGTTGTTATTATTAGCAAAAGAAATGATATATTTTTTCAGAAAGAAAAATTAAGCGAGAAATAAAAAAGTACCCAATAAACACAATTCGGCTCACCGGTAACCTCAACACTGTATTAGTTTTAAGTTTTAATTTAAGTTAGCTATTAAGCATCAAACATATGTATAGTTATATTAAACTGAGCTATGTATTCACCATCTGTGTAAATAAAATGAAAAAAAAATTTAAAAAAAGGCAACGTCAACACTTCCGTCAAGCTGCAACCCCCACTTGTCAAGAAATTCAAAATTAACTTGCCTATAATTTGAACTAATTATGTACTAGTTTGTACCAAATAAAAAAAATGTGTACTGAACTATAAACCAATAAAAAAAGACATTCAAAAGTGGGGGTGCTATCTTGACGTCACCTACAACCCCACTTTCAGAAATTCAAAATCACCTAGCCCATTGGTTTTCTACTAATATGTACTAATTTTGTGCAACAATTAAAAATTTTGTACTCACCTACAAACAATTAAAAAACGGTTGCAAAAGATATACTTTTGCACATATTAACGATTTTTAAAACCCCTTTGGAGTCACACGTTCGAAGTTGAATGTATACAGCGATTTGCTACTATAGTGACCTTTCACGAGTATTTTTTTCAAAATTGTATCTGGTCCCCAACGGAAATATTGCAATCGAAACAGGAAAAAATTGCGTGTGGCATTAACCAAAAGTGCCTGCCATTCCACAACACTAGTCATAAATTCAAATCCAACTAACCAATAATTATCTTCTATTTGTCTACTAATTTTGTATCACACTAAATAATTTTGTACGCTGCGACAAGGTTCTCAACCTTGAAAGACAAGTTTGTAGTTCCATCCTCTCCGCCAGGAGTCTCTGATCTTGCCTGCAGATACTTCAAACTGTGATACTATATCAGATGAAAGTTGTATTTGGTTTTCTTCTAAGTTTGGCATAGTCTTCATTTAAAATTTTAATAATGATAACTGATGTAGTGGAAATAGTGGAAATGGGAATGTCTCGAAGAAAAACGTGACATTTTAGGAAAGAGTGTATTTCTGAAACGTACAGATCGTTGTATACCAGTCTCAGCCTCCGCGTTCACCCAGTTAATGCCATTATTCTGTAAATCACCAACTTTTGAGGACACGAACCGCACTGTGCGAAAATATTTGAGAACAGTTTTGTGTTGAATGAAGTCGAAAGTTTTCGAGTAAAAAGGGATTTTGCAAGTAGTAGAAACTTTTTTCTAACACACTTTCTGTATTTTCCGTTTAAATGTTTGCAGTTTATAAAGTGCTAATTTAGTATTCACATATATGCAACATTGTTCATTTCTCAGTGTTATTGAACCGCTCTAAGTACAGCATAATTTAGTTAATGCATTAACGCTTAAAACAATATATTTACCGTTGTGGAAAATTAAATTACAAGTAATTATTTTTGTCAGAACTTGAACATGTAAGATGGAAAAGGGCGTTGAGAATGTGTGTACGACAGATAAGCTTTAAAATACTTTCATCGTGTCGATTTTGCATACTACTTTATATGGCCTTCAATATGCTTATTTTGTTGAAATACGTGAGAGAAGTCCGGGAATGAAAATAAATGTGCATCCTCTGGCAAGCCAAAAACATTCATGAGTTTTTATGTGCATATTCATGATTCCTAAGGCGACATTTTGGAAATACGTCCTGCCTTCATTATATGGTTGCATTTGATCTTAATTTGCATACTTTGCAGTTGGAGATTGAATGTCGTACAATTTTTGCTGGATATGCATGGTTCTTTTACTACAAGATGTTTTTTTTCAAACATATTCATTCTAAATACAATAATACGAATACGAGTATTAAAATCTGACGGTATCAATTATGTGCTTGGATTTTAATGTCGACTTTGTCAAAATAATACTTAATAATTAAATTAGTGGTGCTTCAACATCACATACTTTCTCGCATTTTTTCTTTTGAAATTTTGAAAAATTCGGAAGTTGAACGAAAATGAGACCTGCCCCATTCTTATAACCGTCCCTTTTAAAACTTTAAGAAAAACTTTGAAGTGTTTTTTTTGTGAAAATGTTTTTTATATATTGAATTCACTTCAGCATAAGTTGCGCGAAAACTGCTTTTTTAAAAAAAATTCTACATGATCCTTTTAAATATCTCATTTTTAGAACATATTTTAAGACAAAAACTCGTTCTTGAAAATTTTAATTTCCCAGTGTTACCTTTTTGCAATTTTAGAAAATTAAGAGTTCGCCAGTAATAGGACTAGCAACAATTGTTACTTTCTTGCTACCGCTTACGCAGAGAAAGTTCTGTAATGCTGCGTGAAAAAAACCGTGAATTTTTGGCAGAGAACTCTTGTTGCTAGGCCCTGATAACTAAAAAGTGGATGAATCCATTTGCTAAATTAAGAAAAAAATCTTCTAACACGTGGTGTAGCCGTAATCCGTGTTTTGTGAGTCGTTGATACCGCAAAAACGATTGGTGGCAAAACGTCCGTCCGTCCGTCCGTCCGTTCGACTCTCCGTCTGTCTGGTCTACGAGAACAACTCAAGCGCCCAATCTATAAGTATGATTTTTAACAAACGGAAGCCCTGTTGATCTGGTCTGAGACGAAGCTCTGCGATTTTGAAAAACATTCATTAATTTTATGAGGTTCTTTGCATGAAGCCCTTGGAACATTTTCAAAATTTTCTCAAAAATGCCTCTATTTTTTTCTTTAAATGTTTGTAAGAATAGAGTAAAATACAGTTACAAAGATGAAATAGGTCTGATTTCATTGTCAACTCTGAATTTGTGATAATTACAAAAGTTTGATTTTTTTCGGCTACTTGCTGCAACTAGAAAATTAAAGATAGAGATTTTTGCTTCCTATGAAATTTATTCTCCATAATTAGTTCTTTCATTAAGGTCATATACATAATTTTTGAAAATTTTAGTACGTTTTGCACAATATTGCCTGCAATATGTGCAATATTGGAAAATATGAAAAACTATATTTTCTCGAAGATGGCTCGAAAGTTTTCTTTATCTTTTAGTAGGGTAGTGCTAAATGTACTCTATGATATGACATAAAGGCCATGTTGCTCTATTCTTTTGTTTCTTTTATAAAATTACAAAAATTTAATTTGTTTTTTACTTGGCTCTCAAGTCGTTAATATTTACACTAGCAGGGATTTTTTCACATTATTGAATTAATGAGTACATATTCTTTAAATTATGTCTATGAAAATTTCTCGAATTATTGCATTGCACTATTGTACTTGTCTGGAACTAGAACATTAATTTTTTGATACACAACGCATTGATGAGAAAGAAATTTATTGGCCTAAAATTCCAAGAAAAAAACGGCGCACAATCTTCCCAAGAGTCCTTCACTATAGACGTGACCGAAATTCCATATGTGCGTCAAGAAAGGGAGAGAGAGAGAGGGACAGAGAGAGAGAGAGAGGGACACAGAGAGAGAGAGGTGGGAAGAAGTAAGGCCCTTAATTCTGCCGCCCCATAAATTTTAGGGGTTTGTCGTAGTCGTTTATCACTAGAGATTACGTGTTATTTATCTCGACATCATTCTAACATCACAGCATACCAGGCGTGGGCATCATAGACATCATAGTCATCGACAACAATAATCGCTTAATTCTCGTAATGCTAAATTCTAAATAACGTAACGATCGGGACGTTTATAAAACCTCCTTCTTTTTCTTATTTATTCTATTGCTCTGTGTCAAGTCATCTGATTGACTTCATGTAGTAACATTTCTCTGATGTGCAAGTATATGTTCTCCAAGATCGAAAACTGTGATGTACGCCAGGCACGTCAAGCGGCTCGTACGCGTCTCTTGCCCGTCTTCGGAAGCCTGTCGTTCCTGAGAGCTCTGTCTCCACTCTCATTTGCTTTGCACAACTAGAATGGAGCGTACACCGCCAACTGAAGCTGGCAAAGGAAGTGGTAACAAAACATCACTCGCAAGTTAGTGGCACAATTATTGGTATAGTATAGCAAATAGTGGCTCATAAATACAATTGAATAAGACATACGTTTACAAGAGTATATCATGATATGTTATTATGGCAATCAGCTTTGATGCTTTTGCAACTTAAGCAGTCAAGTTAAAATTAAGTTAGTTCACAAAGTAATAGTTGAGGACAGGCTCATGGCTTTCATGACATTATATTCGAATTGTTATGTCTTTATCGTGGCTTCAAGAAGGCATCAAATTTTATACAAGTTTATTTAAAATTGCTCCAAGCACTCAAAAAATGTTAGTACAGGATTTGGCCAAAGCTTAATCCCTTTAGTTTTTGTGATCCTAGCGTTAGAAACTAGGGAGTAAAACCGCTCGTAACTTCGTCCACACTGAAATACTTTAACTTGAGTCCCTCTTGTCTTGATTGTTAACAAAACTCCCAGCACTCATATCTGTGTGAAAGTTCTCGATCTAAAATAAGATTACGGAGATTAAAGTTTCTACCGTTAAAATTAATTTCGCACCCTCTCTCCTAACAGGGTTTGTCAGAAACGTTCCTGTTTGAACTGAGAGATTCCTGTTTGAACCGACTTCTCCGTTAAAACGATGATTTAGAATATGCGAAACATTCAAAAAGTTATATTTGACCAAATTAACGGTGAAATAATTGAGCGTCAACGAGGAGCGATTGCACGTGCCAGGAGCAGGTTGCGCCGCGAGAACTTCCCCGCATGTGTTGGGGCGCATCACGTGGAGGACGTTGCAAATGGAGGGGGGCGGGGAGAGTGATGCCCCTGTGGCGCGCGCCGCGACGCAGAGAAATGCGGCGGCCGCCCCCGCCCTGGCCACTGACCACGCCCC
>JAHLJT010002769.1:0-18584 GCA_031308135.1 Acheta domesticus | reverse complement strand
TTAAAATATGTTTTGTGTCACATGTCTGTCTCACGTAACATCAGCAATTCACTTTGTTCTTTCTTGGGGGTCCTAAAACCTTTTTTTCGCAATGCTTCTTGCATTCTTTCAGTGTTTTAGCTCCCAATCTATCGATCATATTTAATGACCAGTCTTAACCCGGCAGTGGTTACGTGACTTTTGAAACAAAAGTGGTAACGTGGGATGACTCCAGACCCCCCACTCTTTTCATGATATATGCGAAATTATTAAAAAAATAAATTAATATAATATTCTTCTTACATTATTACAACGTTTTGCATGCAATTAAACAATTTATTAAAAATTTAGTTCCTAAACAACTCTGAGAATTCATCAGGAAAGCATCTAATATTTGGAGTTACTTTTTCTACCGGTCTGCGCGTGTTGTCACATCCAAGCCCATGTTTCGTAGAAAAAATTAAAATCTTTTCAAATTCAAAGAGCAATGGAAAATTTCAATACCTATATTATCCACATTCCACAATTCAGCAAGATTTTGGTGCCCTAATTTCACACATCCAGCCAAAATACGTAGCCCAATTACTGCTTTCATTTCAGCTTTGTCAGTCTTATAGGTGCTGCGATCATTTTTATTCCTCTTTAAATCCATTTCATTTCTGATGTTGGTGGATTCTATAATTCTCTCAATCAAATACAAATCAATAAACAAAGAAAACATTATCCTGGTATTTTGGAATTGCGTGCAGACTGCTTTTTCTTGGGTGGTGAGTAACGATATTCTGTTCCCGCTCTCAGCAAAAATTGGCGTATTCTTCACTCCTTTTCTAACATACAAAGTGACCTAAAATGTTCGTAGTACTTCTGTACTACTTCCTAACGTAAAAAGTACAGCATGTAATACGTTCCCAAACTAATAGAATGTACGAGACTGAAGACACTTTTGCGAACGTAGAAGGTAGGGGGTTTCTGGGCACCCCAAACAAAAGAATAGCTTGCTACACGGATAAAACTCACTAAACTGGCAAACTGAGAGTACACTAAATATAATGATACAAAAAGAGAAAAGTACTAAAGCAATGGTCAGGGTAGCCAACATGGGTATCATAAAAAGCAGGAAGAAAGGATCTTGGGGGTCCCACAGACCCCCGCGTTTCCACTCCCGGGTTTAAAAGTGGGTCTACTTGATTACTGACACCATACTCCGCATTCTTATTATTACGTCCATGGATGTATGAATTATTATTACTATTATCATTATATTATTATTATTATTATTATTATTATTATTATTATTTGAGGAGTGTGACATCAATTCTTAGATGATATTTATTTGTAAAATGGGAATAATGTTCAATACTATTGTTATTACTCACATAGAAACAGTAGAATGAAATAATAAGGAAATAAATGTTCCCCGAAAGACACTTAAATTCTGTTTTCTCCAACTCAAATTCCTTCATATTGATAGATTCACACCAGATTCCGGAAATTAAAGAAGAAGCAATCGTCCAGGTCACTCGGCAATGTCGATAAAGTATCTGCAACTCCATCCCAACATCCTCCCCCACATATTTGTTACAGAAATAACATTAAAATAGTAACTTTCTATCACATTAATATCATTAAATGTCGCTCATATTTCTGACATAACGAACATTTTATCAAAAGTGTCCAAATAAATAAAGTGTATACCCTATCTTTACGAGTCAAAAAACAGTTTATCCTGAAAAGTTTCACAAGAACAATGTTGTAAGCGTGTAATTGTTTCCGAAATTAGTCCAAGTCACGGTTGCGTTGTGCGCATGTCTTCCCAGCATGCAAATTCGACCACTGCCTGAAGGCCGCTCACGCCACGCTCTGTTCTAACAGGTGGATTAACTTCTGCAACCCCTTCCCCCGCTGGGGCCGCAGGCGACGAAGTATTTAAATCAGGCGACCTTTTTCGCGGGAAATTAAAATGCAAAACGGCTATTTGCGCGGCGCTTTGATGGAAAGGAACACGGCAACATGTGTGTACTTAGTGGCACTCGCCGAAAAGCTCGCCGGTGTTCTTATATGTTTCCCGGGCATTTTCCGCCAGGGCCCGCTATGATTGATGATTTTTTCACACGGCGAAGTTTTTTTCTCTTCAAACGGCGTTAACAGTTGGAGCTCGAACTCGCTGACGCGGTGGCGTTTTGTGTCCCCCGGCTTCCGAAAACTTTATGTAACTTCTCTTCCGAGTTGGCGGCGGCGTGTTCACGGGAAAGCTATAAGTCACGATTTATCGAGACCCGAGTGGGAGGGTTGGCGACCGGGTCGGTTGTTTACAACATGTTTCGCGGCGCGCGAGCGTTGCAGTCCGGAGGTCGGTGGACGGCGGACAGCGGTGCTGGTCTCGGGCGGGAGGTCTTCGGCTCGCCCGACCACACCTGCTGTCGTAGGCAGCGCGCGTGGCTCACTGACATGCTCGAGAAGAATTCTCTTAATCTCCGCTCGTGTACTGCGTGTAATATTATTCGTTTTTGTCGCCGCATTGAGCGTGTCTCTTATGTACATTGTCAGGTTATTTTGGTATCTTGTTTCCTTCTGTAATTGTGTCGCGAGTTAGGACGGAACACTTGTAATTTTCTTGGCTTGTTTACTAAGAGGGACAAGGTGCATGTCTAGGAGTGAGGTGTCTGGAATAATAAACAGCAAAGTGAATAAAAAGTAAAATACTAGTCAAAATAATATGGAATGAGCAGAGTTCTTGTTCACATCCTTAAGATTGGGTGAATGTTGGTAGCAGAAATTTCATGAAAATTATCTACGATATTTCGATGGTTTTGGCAGAAATCGTGTAGGATTGCATGAAATTAGCCATATGTCACATCCACATTACATGTCCTCCACGATGTAAATATAATATATTCAAAAGACTAACCGGACCTGTTGGAAGGATTAATTTACCCGTTTTCAGTGGTTGTTTTTATAATTTCATGTTTCTAAAAGTGTTGTTTTTAACAATCATGTTGTTAAAATATAATTTCGTCAAATTTGTATCATTTTCAGCATATTGTTAAATTTAATTTTCACTAAAATGTCTTTTTTTAATTTTATACTGTGTTGCTATTAATTATATTAATACCCTTATTGATTTTTTTAATTTTTCACATTTTAATTGATCTCTGGTTTTATTTTAAGCTCTGTGGAACTACTGACGATGCGGAAATAAATATATGAAACATGTTTGATTACACATTTTCATACTAATATTATTTTTCATTAAAGAAGATTATATTATTTTCCTCCGTGAATACTGCCTCCTCTTTTCTTTCATGATTTATGATCTTTATCCGAAAATGCTGATCATTAAAAAAACGAATTCAAACCTCAATATTGCTTACAAATTTTCAGTGGAGTGTGGATTTTTCATTTACTATTCCTTGCCAACTCTCAAATATAATAAGGATTTAGAAATTACAATTTATGGACACATATTCAACATGTGTCTTTATTATTACTTTACACTGGTCGATGAAATTTAAAGAAAACTAGGCAGCCTCTGACCTTGAGATACGCGTTCGTCGGAAAAAATGTAAAAACTATGGAACAGTTTCATTTATGATTGATTGATTGATTAAATGTAATTATTTGATTGTGTTATTCTTCCTATGCTCATTTCTGCGCCTATCGACTGAATTCCCATACTAAATGGGTCACTGCTTAAGACGCAGCTGATTTCATGCGACAGCAAGGCCCCAAGAGAGACACCGCCCACCATTAAATATTTGCTTTTCACGTGCTCAGTTATTAATCTGCAACTTTTTTGACGTTCTTAGAATGTAAATACCTGGCGTATATGAACTATGGCAGTGTTATTACAATATTCATGACGTTTGTTTCTGTTAAAATATTTAATTTATTACAGTGTTGTAAGAGAGTATTTTATTTATTGTTCTTGAGCAGTATTGCTTTTTGGAAAGCCATTGTGTGTGGTTTGGCCCAGCAGTATTTTTGCCACTGCAGGCAACTAGTACAAATATGTAAATTAAAAGTATAGAAAGAGACGTATTGAAATAACTCATAAAAGCGATGGAAGTCTTAACGCTTTGCATATATTTATTATGAAAACTGTTAATGGTAAAAGTGCATGTATGATAAATTTCACATAATTATATGTGGACATTGTTACAGCGATGGTAATAAGGTTTCAGGTACATTTCGAAATATTATGAAATAGAAAAAAGCGAAAATGATAATGAAAGAAAATTACAATAAAACGAATAATGCTAGTCATCAATGAGCAAACCAGCATCAATTACTTTGAGAGTCAGTAAAATCTGATGTTCCATATGTGACTCCCTCTGTATATCTACTCTTTTAATTTCCTTTAACTGTCATTAGGCACACTCCAACTAACTAAACAACGTCAACCCCGGGCTCTTCAGAACCGTGAACCTTGGACGCCAGCCACGCGTCCAATCGCAACGAAACAAGAAAGTTTCCACTCCCCTTCGGTAGAAAAGTTAAACCCTTGGGCAGATTTTTTTCGAGTACTGCTCGCGGCTGTGGAGTGGCCGCACCCCTCCCTCGTCTCTTCTCCCCTCCACCCGCAGCAGCACCCCGCCCCTCACCGCACCTCCGCCGCAACCGCACCGCCACAACGCGCGGCCAACGGCGGGACTTGACGCTAAGACATATAAGCCCACATATCAGCACTTAAATTGCCATTACCTCAGGGCGCCCCGCACCGCACCGCGCCGCCGCGCGCGGGGCCGCAGGCCGGGGAGGCGCGGGCGGCGGCAGAGGCGGCGGCGTCCCCACCGCACAGTGATTCATTTTTCAAACTTATTACCTCTCAGATTCGATTATATGAGCGGCGGTCGAGGGGCGGCGGAACGCGTGCGGCTCGGGACATTACTCACCCAAATATCGGGCGGCGCGGAGGCGGCGCGGAGGGCGGCGCGGGTGAGGGTGGGGATGGGGTGGCGGTGGCGGTGGTGACGACGGCTGCGGTGGAGCGCCAGCGGGCTCAAAACAGTGGTTGCGCTAGCGAGGACAATGATGGTGCCATTGTAGGTGCGGTGGTGATAAGGGAGGGCACCTATTGTGGCGATGGGCCGATGTGGTTGCGATGAAAGTGTTGACATCGATGTAGATGATGGTGAAGGTGAGTATGGTGATGTTATGAGTGACTGTTGTGTTGGAGTGGAGTTGGATTTTGGTGATTGCTTCAGCATGCTTATCGTGTGATGTTGATAGTGTAGGTGGGGGTTGATTAGTTTGAGGATTGAGTGAACAACAAGTGACCAAGAAGTGACCCACTCCAAGGGTCAGTAATGATGTAAATGACAAAATTGGTGACGTTAATTAGGATCAATTGAGGATCAAGAAGTAACCAAATCCTAGTGTTTGTAATTATGTAAACGATGAAGGTGGTGACGCTAATGACAAAGAGTGTGGGGGCACTGAGAAAATGGTAACGGGATAATGATGGAGGCCTTACTGGGGGCGACGATGGCGGCATAAGTAGTTTGTGGGTGAGCCTGTTGAGAGATGTTAGAAACACAGGAATAATAACAGAAGTGACGATGCTGGATTATCAAGGCAGAATCAGAGAGGATGACTGCCGTACGAGTCTGGGCGTCATCGCGGGGGGGGGGGGGGGGGGTAGGTGGTGTCGGTCCTGAGGGTTGGCGAGGCAGCAGCTTGCGTCGCTAATTCGTAGTGGCTGCTGCCACCCTAATATCGGCATCCCCGCTCCCTGCGAACAGCCAACCCCCCAGCTAAGGGGTGGTTGCCGTTCCCTCAAGTGGAAAGTGCGCCTGTGGTTATGTTTTCATCAAAAGTAGCTTCGCTTATAGTCCTGCAAAAGATATTTTCTGGATCGGGCTTTTCTTTGGAGAACAATGTGGCATGAAGCATTGAATGAGAAACCAAAGAGAAGGATTGGTCATTACTTAGAGTTGTTTTTCACCAGGTTTGACTTTACAAGACAATGAAAATAGTTCCTGAGTTCGCAGTTTCAATATTAAGGGTAATTCTGATCTTTCTCATTTTTTGAAGCTATTGTTGAATTTAGCAGAGAAGGAAGATACTAAGTAAATTAAGAGCTAATATCAACAAGCACCAGAAAGATTAAATTTTCCAGAATATTTTAAGAAACTGAAGAATATATACGCATCTAAATGTGTAGATTATTGATATAAAATAAATTTTTATTTCTATACATTAAAGGCGAGGGCGTCTACTTGGTGTCGTAGATACATAAGTTACTATTGTATTACTTGTAAGGTATTATTTACAAAATTACGTGATTACTTTCAAAATTCTTAATTGTATAAAAAACTGGGGAGTACTCTTGTATTATTAATTATTGTATTATTAATATTATTGTTTATTATTATAATCTTGTTTACTATTGTATTACACTTTAAATATTGCCTAAGATTATTGTATTTTTAACTTGCCACCGGACAACAGTCCATTTGCAAGATAATAAACTTAATATTATAATATTAATAATAATAATAATAATAATAATAATAATAATAATAATTGTTATTATTATTCCTCTACATAACGACTAAAGATATTATGTGTCGGCTGAATATTATTATTATTATTATTATTATTATTATTATTATTATTATTTTTCCATTAATCACGACTAAAGATGTTATGAGTCGGCTGAATATAAAATCTACTCCAGGTTGCAACCAGCTTACCTAAGGAGCAGATCCGGTGACTGTCAGTGCCTCTACAATACTTTGCGCAAAATGTGGGCTGTTCCAAATAAAGCAATTTATTGCACTTCCCAGTCTTTTGAATTACCAGGGAGTTTTAGACAAGTTCTTACTCAAATTTTGCGGAACAAATCTCAGAGCTCCGATAACTATCGGGACGACCCTGTGCTTTTACGCCCCACATTCGGCTGATCTCGATTTCCAAACTCTTGTATTTAAGACGTTTCTCTGCCTCCTTGGTAACGACGTTTTGATCGCAAGGTACAGCAACATCGATAAGTAAACACGATTTTTCGTCAAATCCCGGATAACTATATCCGGTTTGTTTGCCGCTATCGTGCGATCAGTTTGAATTTGTTGGTCGTACAATATCGTACACAATCCAACAGACGTCACCGGTTTTGGTGAGTGTTCGTATCACTTGGGGCATGTGTTTGGAACTTCGAAGGCGTACAGATCTGCCAGTGGAGGTAGCTACACACCCTGTCATGTCTTTTCAGATATTCGGTCTTTGCTAGGATTGGACAAGCTGAGACAATATGATCAATGGTTTCTACTTGCTCCTGGCAAATGCGGCATTTATCATCTTGGGAAATTTTGAGAACCGCTTTATCATAATGTCGTGTTCTCAACGCCTGATCTTGGGCAGCTATTACATGTGCTTCTGATTCTGGATTCATTCTTCCCCTTTTAAGCCACATAAATGATCGATCTTTATTGATCTGCACCTTGTCCATTCTTTTTAGGGATTGTCCGTGGAGTGGTTTCTCTCTCCACGATTTCTTTAGCATTTTTTGTGTCTCACACTTCATGTTTAGCAGCATTAGAAGTTCAGTGTCTGTTGTTATTATTATTATTATTATTATATTATTATTATTATTAAATACAGCGACTTCCAGCAAGACATTTTCGCTTTATCGATTTACGTACGGAACCGATGATATGCAAATGCTTGATCTGTCCATTTCGAGTCACCCTCTTTATTCGTAGATAAAACATGAAAATGTCAATTATTCCAATATTTCAATTGGTTATGTTCATAATTCCAAGACAACCGTGTGTATGTTTTCGCTATTTTCATTTGAAAATTTTGATCATTATTCAATAACGTTATTGTCAAGAAAGGGTATATGATTAAAGTGCATTGAACTAGAAATCCTGTAATCACGTGATTGCTCTGCTATTCGAAGTTTCCGCTAAAACACATTAAAATTTTGAAACACGTTTATAATGCATACTACCCCAAATCATTAAGTCACTATTCCTAGGCTTACTAGAAACTTTATCACAAATTAAACACCAGTTTGAAGTCGTTTTTTTTCAAAACGTATCTTTTTCTAAGTCTAAATGTACAATATCCTACACAAGTCTTTGGAGGACCAACTATTAGAAACTAGATATTTGACAGTTCTGGGTTAACAATTTCATGATGATGATGCTGATGATGATAACAAATATAAGGAAGCGAATAGACTTTTTATGTTATTTAAGGTCGCATCAACATATAAGTCATTAGCGACCACTTTTGGGTTTAACATTATGGAAACTGTGAAGATGACATGAAGTGGTTGATGATAAGGGGTTGAAAGGACGAACAAAAATACAGCCATACCCGAGGTGGGACTCGAATCCACGACCCACCGGTCCGAGATCGCTACAACACTACTGCCTTAAAGACTCGGCCACCGGGGACGGCCGATATGATTTTGTTTTTGCCTTCGACGCTATAAAAACTAAGAGAAAAAATACCAGTACCCTATGAAGGATTCAAACCCTGCGCTGCGCAGTTCTCGCACCCGCAGCCACTATCTCTGCCGATGTAAATGCGTGCATCAGAGCATTTTTAAGCGTCCAAGAGGCTGCGGTGCATCCGGGGCCCGCGAGCCAGGAAGCAGGTGCAGCGCAGGGGCATCGAGGATAATTGCAGGCCAGGAGTCGCAGCGTGGGAGGACAAGGCGAGGGCGAGGCCGAGCGAGCGCGTGGCGTGGGATGCGAGCGGGGGCGGGTGCGAGGACGTGGACGAACGGTGGCCGGGGCGGAGGGGTGGCGTGGGGCTGGGGCAGGAGCTAGAAAAGGGCGGGGGCAGGGGCGGGGGCAGGGGCGGGGGCAGGGGCGGGGGCAGGGGCGGGGGCAGGGGCGGGGGCAGGGGCGGGGCAGGGGCGGGGGCAGGGGCGGGGGCAGGGGCGGGGGCAGGGGCGGGGGCAGGGGCGGGGGCAGGGGCGGGGGCAGGGGCGGGGGCAGGGGCGGAGGCAGGGCAGGGGCAGGGGCGGGGGCAGGGGCGGGGGCAGGGGCGGGGGGCAGGGGGAGCGGGGGCGGGGGCGGGGGTAGGGGCGGGGACAGAGGCGGGGGGCAGGGGTGGGGCGGGGACAGGGGCGGGGACGGTGTCGGTGTCGGGTGGTGCAGGGTAGAAGGCGAGGCGGGGACTGGGGCGGCGGAAGGCGGGGGCTGGGGAGAAGTCGGTTCCGTTGCGGGGCGGGGGCGTGGCGTGGGGCGAGACCGGACGGGCGGGGCCGTAGCGGCGGAGAGCACCTGCCCCCGGCGCGGCTGCCGGCGCCGGCGCCCGCACGTCTGCGCGCCCTTGCGGCCAGCGCCGCGGTCCCGAGTTCGGCACCTGCGCCAGGTGCGCAGGTGGCGCGGACGTGATGTCGGGCGGCGCGTGCTCCCCGGCGGCCAGTGGGAAGCACGGGGCTCTCTCGAGGGGCCTACATCTAAATTACAGCTAGACGTGCTCCTTTTAATTCTAGGACAAACATTTATCAAGTAGGCTATCTAGATGATAATTCATAAAATTATCCACTTCATAATTTATCTTCATCTTTCTATTAGTTCCATAAAATCAATTCGATATGTTGCTGCAAGACACACTTCGACAGTACGTGTTTGAATTTAGGATTCTACATTAACATTACAACTTTTATCTCACCATCAAAATTTGATTAGTTTATAATAAAATACATTTAGATTAATTTTTATAATATATAGACTACCTTTCAGAATTACGTATTTGAGAAAGAAAATTTTCATTTAAAAAAAATAATTATTTAATTTAAAGCAGATACAATTTTTACAGCGAAAATCACGTACTACTCTAGTTTCTTAGAAGGTTTTGTATGATGAACCGTTTCTTGCTTGTGTAAACAATTAATAAATACGTAATTAAGTAGTTTCAATGCAATGAGGCAGTGTAAGTTGATGAAACAAGGGAAATACGTGAGTGGTCAGAATGAGAGTTGGAGCTGAAAAGTTGTGACTTTACTCAAAAATTTGTGAAGAAATTAGATTTTTTTGAAGCTCATAAGGAATAAATGATGAAGGTTACCATTACACGTACACACTTGTTTAAGAAAATAATATTTCCGTATAACTGTGATCTTAACTATGGCTTCATCTACCAAGACAGTATAGCTATTTTATAGTCAGAAACAACTGAGCTAGATGTATACTTATGAAATTCTCGCGGTATCACCATCGACAGCTTTGATTCAAGGCACGTCGAAAATAGATTTTTTTTAGCTCACCTCATTGTGAGATCGAATATTCTAAATCTCTGGATTAGTGCAGGAGAATATATGCTTCTCACGATAAACAACAAAGTTATAATTCACTTCCCCTCGAGTAGAGAATACGAATGTAGTGAGTTCCTCCTGTCTGCGTTGTCTTGTAAGATGCCAAGACGTTCACGGTTTTTCGCCGCTCAAGAGAACGTTCTTCTCTAAGCTCTTTGTCGGAAGGAACACTGTTGTTTTGAGATTAGTAAGTAGTGCAGTTGCAGTGATTTCATAGGCTTTTGTAGGCTTCATGACGGCTTTTTTGTGATATTTAGGATCAATGCAAATATGAGGGCATTTCGGGTGAAAATAGACTTTTTGCCCCCTCGGAAAAAGGTGAACTTCCTACTGCACTTCATTCCCCGATCGTGGCAGCTGTTGTCTCTTAAACCAGCGTACAACTGCATTGGTGGCCACTATGCATCGTCGGCGTTCTCTCAGCAAAAGAAGTGAACGCTATAGGAAGTATGCAGTTAATGTTTTTGCGAAAGGGAGCTCCTTCAGTTCCTGCCTACGTTGTGCAGTGGCAGTGTACCTTGGCACTAATTTCCCACCAACAGAAAACAACCTTTTTGCATGGGAAATGAACGTAGTACTACAATGAAATATCTAACTTGTTAACTTGCTACTGTATCGAAACCATAATTCAGGGGTATTCAACCAACATTTACATTTTCAGATGTGAAATTTCTGTGTTTACTTTTAAAACAATTCTTTGAGACTTGCACGAGATGAATCTGGTTATTGTGACATGCAGAGGTTATGGTGACAATACTGAGCACTTGACTTTACAAACATAATGGTAATAGTTGAAAGGCTACAAGTAGTGTGGTAGTTTAAACTTCAGATAGACCTTGTACATTGATTCTCTTATCATTAACGGATTCATTACAGGTATATAGAGTTACAAACCTTTTAACCTTGCACCCTATTAAACGCATGGAATTGGGAACCTCGAAAAACACATGAGAAAATGAGGAAATGATATAATTTTCTTGGCTGTTACTGAACCGAGATTCTAATTCTGAGAATAAGAAACAATGATACTAAATTTTTCCAAATGACTAATGTTATGCAGTCCTTACTGATAAAAATGTAAATACCAAAACAGGTCAATGAATGTATATTATGATTTTCAGTAAATAGTGAACATTGTGATAGTCATGAAAATGAGTGAACATTGATGATAGTTAATTCATTAGTTTCGTAATATTTAAAAATTATTATTGCAAGCTGAAATGTTATATTTTGTTGTGGTGTTGGGGGCTGTTTGTGTGTAGTTATATGGCTTTTTGTGAAAGGGTTTTCAAATTTCAATTAATGCCGTAATGGATTGAAATAAAATTATTAATTTTTCCTTCTAATCCATTTATATGAGAATTATTATTATTATTATTATTACTAATTATTATTGTTATTATTATTATTAAGAAGTACTATAAAGCATATTAATAAAGTTTCCAGTGAAATTCATGAAATTTTGGGGGAGTAATCTCAACCCATCATACCCACTTCTGTGCACTGTACTATACTCCACACTTCAACGTTAACATACTTGCGGTTGCCTCATTAAAAACAGTATTTCTTCGTCGTTACATCTCACAATGCACCCATTTCTTGAGTGTCATCCTCAAATGTAACCTCTGAATATGATCACATGAATGAACCAAACACTTCGTAAGTGATTAATACCGCATTGTTACAGTGACACCGAAATTTGTCTTAGCTGTCACAACGCTTGCTGAGAGTTCAGGAGAGCACAGGGAGGGCTCTTGTTTGTTCGCCATGCGCTTTGGCCTCGCTCCGTGTTCCACAGCTTCCGAATCGAACTTCTCATGTTCGCGCCGGCTCTCCCTTAACGGCTTCCGTCGCCCAAGAGCGTGCTACCTACCTCACTAACACGACGCAGGTTATCTTTAATTATCTCTTACGAAACATACATTAACGTCTCTCTGTTTTTACTCTCTTTTCTCGGGAAACGCTTTGGATTACATGTTTTAATTTTCTCTTCCAATTGCTAACGTGATGCAGTGAACTTCCTCCAACGCCGCTATCACTTATACATCAATATGTTTGATTTCAAAGTTCTTTATCGGTCGAATAAGCTAGCTGGTTCAATTTTTCATTAATTAATACCGTCTACTTTTGAAACCTCTCATTAATGGTGTGATTACACTTCTTTATTTTTCCGACATGTAACTTTAATTTCTCATTCGTCACCTGACTTTGTAGCCCAGTTCCTATCTCATTAAAATTTTGTTTGTTTTTCGTTTAGAACATATCCGATAAATGCCAATCTCGATCAAAGTTAGAAGCGGGGACGAGAACACTCTGAAGGTTTGTGAATGAAATTTCTTTGAAAGGACCAACAAAACTTCGTAACCGACAACAAACAAGTACAGTGACGTCGGAACTTCAATGTAGCGCTTGAAAGGAACGTACGCTCTGAATACGTTTTTTATGTGTCTTATTAATTTTTCACCGACAGGAACATGAACTAGACCTAAGCAGAAGTCTCTCATATGCCGAGCTCCATTAAGTAAGAAAACGTCCACAAAAACTTGACTAGGCTGGAGGTGTATGATAACGGTACATAGCCTGCATGATGCATATCTCCTCTTAGGTAAGACGCAATAGTTCAAAGCAACAATGAACCTTAAGAATGACATTTATTACATCATTTTATCATTGTATTTGATAAAAATTGAAAAATAAAGTTCGCCACACAATCTTACCTTTTATTCTTGTAGAAGATGAAGCAGCTGCTGATGCAGAAGATCCATCGCTGGTTGGGCCACCGAATTCCGGATCTTGAACAAACGCAAAGAAAATTCCAATTTAAATGCATAATAAATGAATAAGCTGTCGGTCTTTTAAACCATCAATCGGCGTTTATTTATATTATTCTTTGCTCTGAGCTTGACTGGAGAAAGAAGTTGAAGCGTCTGTTGAAACAAAAGTGTCGTACTACTTTACAACAAGAGTACACGCAAACAAAAACTAAAACGATTCATCGGGAGAACAGACCAATCTAGGGCTGGAACCGAAGAGCATACGGAGTAGTCGATTATCATCGACATTTAGACACAACACAGGATGAAGTATCTCGGTAGCCGGAACGCGTTACCAGTCAAGGGAGGAGTCTCGATCCGATATCTCTGTACTAGCAGCGAGCAGCTCCGCCCTGGGTTCTCGCGCCTGATCCCGATCTCTCGCCGCCTACGCCTCGAGCCCTCTCGGCATGCCTCCCCCGCACGTCCCACCAAGTCTGTCTCTCACTGTTCTTTTCCTTCGACCTCGATTCGTTCTTCACGGCCCAGCACCAGCCCAGTAGCCACTCGACATCGCGTCCGCATTCTCACACAATCCGCCTCACTCCCCGCCACGCCCGAACCCCCGCCGCCCAATCCCCGCCCTGCCCGATCCCCGCCTCACCCGCCCCCCGCCGCATGCGGTCCCCGCTACACCTGATCCCCGCCTCGCCCGTTCCCTGTCACTCCCGATCCCCGACACGCGCTAACCCGTCACACTCGATCCCCGCCAACCCCGAACCCCGCCACGTCCGATTCCCGCCACGTCCGTGTCCCGCCACGCCCGATTCCCGCACTGTCTGACACCGCCACGCTGGATCCCCGCCCACGCTCGATTGCCGCATCGCTCGATCCCCGCCATGTCCAATCTCTCCCACTCCCAATGCCCTTCACGCCCGATCCCTTTCACGCCCCGGCCCCCGTCACGCTTGAACCCCGCCACCACCGCTCCCCACCCTGCTCGATCCCGTCACGCTCGATCCTTGCCACGCCAATCCCAGCCACGTCGGGTCCCCGCCAAGCGTAATCCCCGCCACTCCCTTAATCTTCACGCTCGATCTCTCCGTTCTTGCTTCTCTGCCGTTGCTCCTCTTCGCCTCGTCTTTTCTGTGTCGTCTTTCTCGCGCCTTGTTCAGCTCCAGATTCCTCCGTCACCCTCACCACCTCCTGCTCCCGTCGCTATCTTCTGGGCGCTGGTCCAGTAGCTACTGAGACGCCCACGTCCCCTTGCCGCCGCCCGCCCACACGCGCTCTACCTGCCGCGCCGGACAAGTCATTAGGGAGCTCCAAGCTTGTATCGAAACGTTTCGACCTATCGATAAAACTCGCACCGGGACGGGAGGCTCCGCTACTCCTGCAGTCGTGAGGTCCGGCGCAGGTCCGCCCCCGCATACACGCGCTCATCTCGAGTTTCCTCGCAGCTAACCGCAGAAGCCGTTACTACTGCTGCGTTCTTCGCCGTACACCGGAGCTGAAACTCCAAAGTTGCAGCCCTGATGTTCTAGCAAGAGCTTAAGTAGAATCGTTTATTAGCACTCGTTTCTAAGAATTGCAATTCGGCTTCTGCCATACATCTTAAAACACTCCACTATTACATTTGAATACCTTGGAGCAATAACATGCTATGGCACATTTTCGATGAAATTGAGATACTAATGTTTTTTCGATGCTCCTTGATTTACCTAGATGTTTGGTTTTGATTTTAAAGATTCGCCGCAAGATCGCAGTGTAATTCATAAATTAATGTCTCATATATAATGCAATGTCTAAACCTTTATTCCCTTTTTTCTCACAATTTATGTATTGTGGTATAGCATGTTACTGCCCCGAGGTCTTCATTTCTTACACCTTCATCCATGAGACTCTCCTCAACAATCCCGACTATTGCCGCATTGCCCTGCGCCTCCGTAACTACTCCGACCTCGTCGTCTCGTTAAGCCACTGGTAAGGCACCGGCCGCGGCAGCAACTGCAGCAGCAACATCTGATCAGCGCGCAGACACTTTATTAGCGCGTATCCTGACAGGTAAAGGGTTAATCGGAGGCGGCGGGCGGGGCGCGGCGCGGCGCGGGCGCGGGGCGTGGGGGCGCACGGCGGTGGTCCGCGGGCGGGCGGGCGCTATCGAGGCATCGCCCGGCGTGCGGGCGGCGCCCACAACCCGCGCCCGCGCCGTCCGCGCCCACCGCCCCGCGCACAAAACGACGACGACACTGGGGCGAGTATCTCGATGCAGCGCATCACGACCTCCCAGGCTAGAAACGCCTTAATTAATGGAACGGCCCGGAGTCTTCTGCCCGCCCTCCCCCCTCGCCCCCCGCGCCGCGCCGCGTCGCTCGCTCACAAATTCCCCGCCCCCCGCCGCCAGCGGGGCGGAGGGAAGTGAACGTAGGTCATTTCCACCGGAAACCGAGGGGCGGTCGCGCCTTCGTTTGGGACGGAGACACGCGGTCCGTAATTGGGCGACAACTTCCACGCACTTCCAAGCCTCCCTCGGTGACGACTCCTGGTATCTTACTTCGTTTGGCTGCGACTCGATTTTTTACGCTCGGCTGCTTCGGAGAGGAAATGGACGATTTAGGTACGACAAGAAAGAGGTATTCGTTCAAATCAGTTAGTAAATGGAAAATAGCCGTATATTCCGTGTGGGGGGATAGATTTCAATAACAATGAATGTAAATATATGCCCACAAGTTTATTCTTAATATCACCGTTTGTAACAATGAATATGTAAATACATTTGTACACTTTTCGAAAGAACGCATTCATCTTTTTTCAGAAGACCTATGCATTTGTGAAACAATGAACTCTTAACGTGCTTGCTCTTGAAATTCGCTAATGATTTAAAAATAACGAAGACATGAAATGTGTTGTATTTACATTTTTTAATTCCTTGTGCTTCCGTTAAGTAATTTACTTTAAAGAATGATTGTACAATTTATTCCTATAAAATATATAGCTATACTAAATACATCAATTTAGGTTTTGATATGCAGATATACATTTTTGGAAATTCATTATAAACATTTTTTTTTCGTTTATGGTGTCTTCTTTCCAACGGCGAGTTTGGATCTCACAAGTTCCCCGAATAGATGTTTCTGGACAAATTTATCAATACTGGACATTCATATTGTTGTATTTTGTAAATACTTAATGATCAGCAATGATACTGTAACCCTAGGTAGCATATTTTATTTACTTACGTGATTCATATATTATGAAGTGCAATAGATATGATATTTAACAACTCAATATTGTGTACTAATTTTCATTGCTTCCAATTTCTTGCATACTCTTAATATATAACACATATTTATGGAATATATTAAGAAGAAATTATTGTTATGGAGGGTTTCAATATGGGCATTGCTATTGTTTATTTGATGTATCTTTTTGTGAGAAGACAGCCCTCAAATCATCAGCTCATTTCCGGCCTTCCTTGTCCGTACAGCTCAACAGCGCAGCTCATTTCACCCGCAGTCCGCTCGAAAGCTTTGGGCTCCACGAAAAGGCCCAGCTTCCATCCGGCGCTCCTCATCCGCATGGCGCAGCCGCCGCATCAGCTGAGCTCATGACGCCGCGCCCTCCGCTCGGGGCTGACGGCGCGGTCCCGCAGGAGGGGCGGCGTGAGAATGAGGAGGCAAAGAGGAGAAGCAAGAGGAGATTGAGGGGACAACACGGAGGAGGACGACGCAGAAAGGAGGAGGATGGGACAGAGCAGGAGGAGGAGAAGGAGGAAAAGGAGGAAAAAAAGACGGCAGATCAGATGTAGGAAGATAATGATGAAGAAAAGGAGGAGCAGGAGGATGGGGAGACGGAATAGGAGGAGAATGAGGATGAGATGGAAGAGACGGATAATGAGGATGGGGTTATGTAAGAGGTGGAGGTCGAGGGGGCATATAACGATAATGAGAAAGGGGAGACAGAACAGGAGGGAGAGGACGAGTAGGCAGAGAACGATGAAAACTGGGGAGAAAGAACAAGAGGGGGGAGGACGACGTGGAAGAGGTGTATAATGCAGATAGGGAGACAGAACAGGAAGATGATGAAGAGGAAGTGCAGATTGATGAGGACGAGGAGACAGAGGAGGATGAGGTAGTGGAGAAAGATGAGGAGGCAGAGCAGGAGGACGGAGGAGGACGAGCGGGGGCGTGACGCGCCGCACGTGCAGCCCTCGATCGCGTTAAAGCAGGGAATCGCCACAATTGGATCACGTCGCCTCGTAAACTTGTCGAAAGTATTAAAATATTTAAAGAAAAATGTCGAGGATTCGACGGCGCTGGTGTAGGACTTCCCGGCGGCGCGCTTCGCGGCGCGGCGCGGCGCGGCGCGGCGGCGTCGGTCAATCAGGGGGAATGTTTTGAGTGATAGGTTTTTTCCGCGCCGGAGGGGAGCTAAGAAGCCTGCACCGCGACCAGGGGGCACCGCGCGCGCGAGCACGTCGAGGGGAGCGCGGGGTTGCGGAGGGGAGAGGCGGCGCGGGGCGGGCGCGGGCGCGGGGAGATGTGTGGGCCGGGCGGGCAGTCAACGTCCCGCGCTGAAATGTTGGCCACGCACCGACAAGAGACACTAACGCGCTCGCTGGGAGTGGATGTAATGGGCCGAGCGGCCGTTCTGCATGAAGAGCGCAGTTGGTCGGGCGACGCGGGCGAGCATGCGAGCGAGCGCGGCGCGGCGCGCGGAAGCACGCGTTGCCGCCGACGCGACCGCAGCCACCGCGCCGCGCCGCGCCGCTCGGTGATGTCGAGCCCACCCGATGGCGACGGTGGCGGGCCCCAGGCCTGCTCTCGACACACGCCCCCGAGCGGGACAGCCACCCGACGGAATGCAACTCACACAAACTGAAGGGCGACTGATTCAAATCTAAGACATTTCGAATTTCTTGCAGACTAAACAGTTGGAAATTTGGTATTCTCTGAGCTGTTGTTTTATTGGTACAAACGTTTCACTATCTTACTCTTGTACCAGCTTTACATTGGCAACTAGTTTAAGAAAGATTCAGTTGATTAAAATTACAGCTCATGGCGTACTGTATGAACTTCTTAAGAGTCATAAGCGGCCAAGTATCAGACACTCGTAATATCTTAACACTTTCCAGATTAGTATATTATTGCACAAATGCGTAGGTTGTTTGAGTTTTCTGTACTTGTATGTCAATCAATGGTTTAACGCAATTTTTGGACTTGGATTATTTAGGATATATTCTTGCGCGTGTGTGGCAATAATTGACACTTTCACCACCCGTCGTTTTATCGTGATTTAAGAAATTGTGCTTGCTAGGCATTTACGCTTCAAGAATTGGGAAGCAAAATAGTGGGCATATACGTTCAGCAGTTTGCTATTTGTAAGTTCGTAAATAAGTTTATAAGTTCAGTATTTATCCCACTATCTTATATGACAATTTTTAATTCAGAACTAACCAGTGTAAGAAAATTCATGGAATGCGTTTGAACTTTAAAAGTAGTAAAATCATCTTTAATT
Organism: Acheta domesticus; assembly: GCA_031308135.1. NCBI lineage: Eukaryota > Metazoa > Arthropoda > Insecta > Orthoptera > Gryllidae > Acheta > Acheta domesticus. The sequence goes on along the minus strand of JAHLJT010002769.1, from coordinate 56 downwards.
GTCCAGTTTCATGTTCTGAATACTGTAATATAAGAGAAGCATCTAGGGGAACTATA
>JAHLJT010002765.1:12500-22794 GCA_031308135.1 Acheta domesticus | reverse complement strand
AAAAAAACTAATTTCGACAATTACCTTAAAATTCAACTCGCTAGCACAGCATTTCATGGGGAATACACTAGTGAAGTCCGTTTTTCGATACGACGCTTAGTTTAGGAAATATTCTCCAAAAACGAAAAATGTCAAATTTCGACAATTACCTTAAAATTAAATTCCCTAGCACAGCTTTTGATGGGGTATACACTAGTGAAGTCCGTTTTCAATACGACGGTCAGTTTAGGAGATATTCGCGAAAAACGATAAAAAGTCGAATTTCGACATTGACCCTAAAATTCAACTCCCTAGCACAGCATTTCATGGGGAATACACTAGTGAAGTCCGTTTTTTCGATACGACGCTTAGTTTAGGAGATATTCGCAAAAAAAGTCGAATTTCGACAATTACCTTAAAATTTAAATCCCTAGCACAGCATTTCATGGGGTATACACAACTGAAGTCCGTTTTTCGATACGACGGTCAGTTTAGGAGATAATCGCGAAAAACGATAAATAGTCGAAATTCGACATTGACCCTAAAATTCAACTCCCTCTCACAGCATTTCGTGGGGAATACACTAGTTAAGTCCGTTTCTCGATACGACGCTTAGTTTAGGAGATATTCGCAAAAAACGAAAAAAGTCGAATTTCGACAATTACCTTAAAACTCAACTCCCTAGCACAGCTTTTGATGGAGAATTCAATAATGAAGTCCGTTTCTCGATACGACGCTTAGTTTAGGAGATATTCGCCAAAAAGGGAAAAAAAGTCGAATTTCGACAATTACCTCAAAATTCAACTCCCTAGCACAGCTTTTGATGGGGAATACAATAATGAAGTCCGTTTTTCGATACGACGCTTAGTTTAGGAGATATTCGCAAAAAACGAAAAAAAAGTCGAATTTACACAATAACCTTAAAATTCAACTCCCTAGCACAGCTTTAGATGGGGAATTCAATAATGAAGTCCGTTTCTCCATACGACGCTTAGTTTAGGAGATATTCGCAAAAAACGAAAAAAAGTCGAATTTCGACAATTACCTTAAATTCAACTCCGTAGCACAGCTTTTGGTGGAGAATTCAATAATGAAGTCCGTTTCTCGATACGACGCTTAGTTTAGGAGATATTCGCAAAAAAGCAAATAAGTCGAATTTCGACAATTACCTTAAAATTCAACTGCCTAGCACAGCTTTTGATGGGGAATTCAATTATGAAGTCCGTTTCTCGATACGACGCTTAGTTTAGGAGATATTCACAAAAAACAAAAAAAAGTCGAATTTCAACAATTACCTTAAATTCAACTCCCTAGCACAGCTTTTGATGGGGAATTCAATAATGAAGTCCGTTTTTCGATACGACGTTTAGTTTAGGAGATATTCGCAAAAAACGAAAAAAAGTCGAATTTCGACCATTACCTTAAAATTCAACTCCCTAGCACAGCATTTCATGGGGTATACACTAGTGAAGTCCGTTTTTCGATACGACGGTCAGTTTAGGAGGTAATCGCGAAAAACGATAAAAAGTCGAATTTCGACATTGACCCTAAAATTCAACTCCCTAGCACAGCATTTCCTGGGGAATACACTAGTGAAGTCTGTTTTTCGATACGACGCTTAGTTTAGGAGATTTTTGCGAAAAACAAAAAAAATGAATTTCGACAATTACCTTAAAATTCAACTCGCTAGCACAGCATTTCATGAGAAATAAAGAGTAAAGTCCGTTTTTCGATGCGACGCTTAGTTTACGAGATTTTCGCGAAAAACGAAAATAAACTAATTTCGGCAATTACCTTAAAATTCAACTCGCTAACACAGCATTTTATGGGAAATACATTAGTGAAGTCCGTTTTTCGATAAGACGTTAAGTTTAGAAGATATTCGCGAGAAACAAAAAAAGTCGAATTCCGACAATTACTTAAAAATTCAACTTCCTAGCACAGCATTTCATGGGAAATGCACTAGTGAAGTCCGCTTTTCGTTACGACGCATAGTTTAGGAGATATTCGCGAAGAACGAAAAAAAAACTATTTTCGACAATTACCTTAAACTTCAACTCGCTAGCACAGCATTTCATGGGGAATACACTAGTGAAGTCCGTTTTTCGATACGACGCTTAGTTTAGGAAATATTCTCCAAAAACGAAAAATGTCAAATTTCGACAATTACCTTAAAATTAAATTCCCTAGCACAGCATTTAATGGGGTATTCACTAGTGAAGTCCGTTTTTCAATACGACGGTCAGTTTAGGAGATATTCGCGAAACACGATAAAAAGTCGAATTTCGACATTGACCCTAAAATTTAACTCCCTAGCACAGCATTTCATGGGGAATACACTAGTGAAGTCCGTTTTTCGATACGACGCTTAGTTTAGGAGATATTCGCAAAAAAAAGTCGAATTTCGACAATTACCTTAAATTTTAAATCCCTAGCACAGCATTTCATGGGGTATACACAAGTGAAGTCCGTTTTTCGATACGACGGTCAGTTTAGGAGATAATCGCGAAAAACGATAAATAGTCGAATTTCGACATTGACCCTAAAATTCAACTCCCTCTCACAGCATTTCGTGGGGAATACACTAGTTAAGTCCGTTTCTCGATACGACGCTTAGTTTAGGAGATATTCGCAAAAAAAACAAAAAAGTCGAATTTCGACAATTACCTTAAAACTCAACACCCTAGCACAGCTTTTGGTGGAGAATTCAATAATGAAGTCCGTTTCTCGATACGACGCTTAGTTTAGGAGATATACGCCAAAAAGGGAAAAAAGTCGAATTTCGACAATTACCTTAAAATTCAACTCCTTAGCACAGCTTTTGATGGGGAATTCAATAGTGAAGTCCGTTTCTCGATACGACGCTTAGTTTAGGAGATATTCGCAAAAAGCGAAAAAAAGTCGAATTTCGACAATTACCTCAAAATTCAACTCCCTAGCACAGCTTTTGATGGGGAATTCAATAATGAAGTCCGTTTCTCGATACGACGCTTAGTTTAGGAGATATTCGCAAAAAACGAAAAAAAAGTCGAATTTACACAATAACCTTAAAATTCAACTCCCTAGCACAGCTTTTGATGGGGAATTCAATAATGAAGTCTGTTTCTCGATACGACGCTTAGTTTAGGAGATATTCGCGAAAATCGAAAAAAAAGTCGAATTTCGACAATTACCTTAAAATTCAACTCCCTAGCACAGCTTTTGATGGGGAATTCAATAAAGAAGTCCGTTTCTCGATACGACGCTTAGTTTAGGAGATATTCGCAAAAAAGGAAAAAAAAGTCGAATTTCGACAATTACCTTAAAATTAAATTCCCTAGCACAGCATTTAATGGGGTATACACTAGTGAAGTCCGTTTTTCAATACGACGGTCAGTTTAGGAGATATTCGCGAAAAACGATAAAAAGTCGAATTTCGACATTGACCCAAAAATTCAACTCCCTAGCACAGCATTTCCTGGGAAATACACTAGTGAAGTCCGTTTTTCGATACGACGCTTAGTTTAGGAGATATTCGCAAAAAACAAAAAAAAAGTCGCATTTCAACAATTACCTTAAAATTCAACTCCCTAGCACAGCATTTCATGGGGTATACACTAGTGAAGTCCGTTTTTCGATACGACGGTCAGTTTAGGAGATATTCGCGAAAAACGATAAAAAGTCGAATTTCGACATTGACCCTAAAATTCAACTCCCTAGCACAGCATTTCCTGGGGAATACACTAGTGAAGTCTGTTTTTCGATACGACGCTTAGTTTAGGAGATATTCGCAAAAAGCAAAAAAAAGTCGAATTTCGACAATTACCCTAAAATTCAACACCCTAGCACAGCTTTTGATGGGGAATTCAATAATGAAGTCCGTTTCTCGATACAACGGTTAGTTTAGGAGATATTCGCAAAAAACAAAAAAAGTCGCATTTCGACAATTACCCAAAAATTCAACTCCCTAGCACAGCATTTCATGGGGAATACACTAGTAAAGTCCGTTTTCCTGTACGACGCTTAGTTTAGGAGATTTTTGCGAAAAACAAAAAAAATGAATTTCGACAATTACCCTAAAATTCAACTCCCTAGCACAGCTTTTGATGGGGAATTCAATAATGAAGTCCGTTTCTGGATACAACGCTTAGTTAAGGAGATATTCGCGAAAAACGAAAAGAAGTCGAATTTCGACAATAACCTTAAAATTCAACTCCCTAGCACAGCTTTTGATGGGGAATTCAATAATGAAGTCCGTTTCTCGATACGACGCTTAGTTTAGGAATTATTCGCGAAAAACGAAAAAAAGTCGAATTTCGACAATTACCTAAAAATTCAACTCCCTAGCACAGGTTTTGATGGGGAATTCAAAAATGAAGTCCGTTTCTCGATATGACGCTTGGTTTAGGAGATATTCGCGAAAGACGAAAAAAAGTCAAATTTCGACATTGACCCAAAAATTCAACTCCCTAGCACAGCATTTCCTGGGAAATACACTAGTGAAGTCCGTTTTTCGATACGACGCTTAGTTTAGGAGATATTCGCAAAAAACAAAAAAAAAAGTCGCATTTCAACAATTACCTTAAAATTCAACTCCCTAGCACAGCATTTCATGGGGTATACACTAGTGAAGTCCGTTTTCCGATACGACGGTCAGTTTAGGAGATATTCGCGAAAAACGATAAAAAGTCGAATTTCGACATTGACCCTAAAATTCAACTCCCTAGCACAGCATTTCCTGGGGTATACACTAGTGAAGTCCGTTTTTCGATACGACGGTCAGTTTAGGAGATAATCGCGAAAAACAATAAAAAGTCGAATTTTGACATTGACCCTAAAATTCAACTCCCTAGCACAGCATTTCCTGGGGAATACACTAGTGAAGTCCGTTTTTCGATACGACGCTTTGTTTAGGAGATATTCGCAAAAAACAAAAAAAAGTCGAATTTCGACAATTACCCTAAAATTCAACTCCCTAGCGCAGCACTTCATGGGGAATACACTAGAGAAGTCCGTTTTTCGGTACGATGCTTAGTTTAGGATTTTTTTGCGAAAAACAAAAAAAATGAATTTCGACAATTACCTTAAAATTCAACTCGCTAGCACAGCATTTCATGAGAAATAAAGAGTGACGTCCGTTTTTCGATACGACGCTTAGTTTAGGAGATTTTCGCTAAAAACGAAAAAAAAAACTAATTTCGGCAATTACCTTAAAATTCAACTCGCTAGCACAGCATTTTATGGGAAATACACTAGTACAGTCCGTTTTTCGATGCGACGCTTAGTTTAGGAGATAATCGCGAAAAACAAAAAAAGTCGAATTCCGACAATTATTTAAAAATTCAACTCCCTAGCACAGCATTTCATGGGAAATACACTAGTGAAGTCCGTTTTTCGATACGACGCTTAGTTTAGGAGATATTCGCGAAAAACGAAAAAAAAACTAAATTCGACAATTACCTTAAAATTCAACTCGCTAGCACAGCATTTCATGGGGAATACACTAGTGAAGTCCGTTTTTCGATACGACGCTTAGTTTAGGAGATATTCGCGAAAAACGAAAAAAAAACTAAATTCGACAATTACCTTAAAATTCAACTCGCTAGCACAGCATTTCATGGGGAATACACTAGTGAAGTCCGTTTTTCGATACGACGCTTAGTGTAGGAGATATTCGCGAAAAAACGAAAAAAAGTCGACACACACTCAGACACACGCCGACACACTCACGCTTGTCTGTGTGTGTCTTTGTGTGTGTCTGTGTGTGTGTCTGTGTGTGTGTCTGTGTGTGTGTCTGAGTGTGTCTGTGTGTGTCTGTGTGTGTGCCTGTGTGCCTGTGTAGGTCTATGTGTGTCTCTGTGTGAGGCTCCTGTGTGTCAGTGTGTGTGTGTCTGTGTGTCTGTGTGTGTCTGTGTGTCTGTGTGTGTCTGTGTGTCAGTGTGTCTGTGTGTGTGTCTGTGTGTGTGTCAGTGTGTGTCTTTGTGTGTCGGTGTGTGAGTGTCTGTGTGTGTCTGTGTGATTTTCTGTGTGTGCCTGTGTGTGTCTGTGGATGTGTCATTCTGTGTGTCTGGGTGTTTGTCTGTGTGTGTCTGTGTGTGTCTCTGTGTGTGTCTGCGTGTGTGTCTGTGTGTGTCTTTGTGTGTTTCTGTGTGTGTGTTTTGTGTGTTTGTGTATGTCAGTGTGTGTGTCTAGGTGTGTGTCTGTGTGTGTCTGTGAATGTGTGTATGTGTGTGTCTGTGTGTGTCTGTGTGTGTGTCCGTGTGTGTGTCTGTGTTTGTGTCAGTGTGTGTGTATGCGTATGAGTGTCTCTCTGTGTGTGTCCCTGTAAGTGTCTGTTTGTGAGTTGTAGGTTGTGTCTGTGTGTGTGTCTCTGTGAGTCTGTGTGGGTGTCTGTGCGTCTGTGAGTCTGTCCATCAATGTGTGTCTGTGTGTGTCTATGTGTGTGTCTGTGAGTGTGACTGTGTGTGTGTCTGTGTGTGTGAGCGTGTGTGTGTCTGTGTGTGTGTCTGTGAGTGATTCTGTGTGTGTGTCTGTATGTGTCTGTGGGTGTCAGTGTGTGCCTGTGTGTGTGTCTGTGTGTGTTTCGGTGTGTGCCTGTGTGTGTGTCTGGGTGTGCGTCAGTGTGTCTGTGTGTGTGTATGTGTGTGTGCCTGTGTGTGTGACTGTGTGTGCGTGTGTGTGTGTCTCTGTGTGTGTCTGTGTGTGTGACTGTGTCTCTGTGTATCTGTGTGTGTCTGTGTGTGTCTGCGTGTGTCTGAGTGTGTGTCTGTGTGTGTCTATAGGTCTGTGCGTGTGTCTGTGTGTGTGTCTGTGTGTGTCTGTGTGTGTGTTTGTGTATGTCTGTGAGTGTGTGTCTATGTGTGTATGTGAATGTGTCTATGTGTGTGTATGTGTGGGTCTGTCTGTGTATGTGTGTGTGTGTCTGTGCCTGTGTGTCTGTGTGGGTCTGTGTGTGTGTCTGTGTGTGTCTGTTTGTTCGTTTGTGCGTGTGTCTGTGAGAGTGTCAGTATCTTTCTGTGTGTGTCTGTGTGTGACTGTGTGACTCTTGTGGTCTGTGTGACCCTTTTTTCTCTGTGCATGTGTGTGTCTGTGTGTCTGTGTCTTTCTGAATTTGTGTCTGTGTGTGTGTCTATGTTTGTCTGTGTGTGCGTCTGTGTGTGTATCTGTGTGTGTGTCAGTGTGTGTGTCCGGGTGTGTGTCTGTGTGTGTGTCAGTGTCTGTGTCTGTGTGTGTCTGTGAGTGTTTCTCTGTGTGTGTGTCTGGGTGTCAGCGTGTGTCTGAGTGTGTGTCTGTGTGTGTTGTTCTGTGTGGGTCTGTGTGTGTCTGTGTGTGTGTCCGTATGAGTGTCTGTGAGTGTCTAAATGTGTGTCTCTGTTTGTGTCTATGTGTGTGTCATTGTGTGTGTCTGTGTGTCTCTGTGTGTCTGAGTGTCTGTGTGTGTCTGTGTGTGTCTGTGTGTGTGCCGTGTGTGTTTCTGTGGGTGTGTCTGAGTGTGTCTATGTGTGTGTCTGTGTGTGTCTGGGTGTGTCTGTGTGTGTTTCTGTGTGTCTGTGTGAGAGTCTGCGTGTGTGTCTGTGAGTGTGTCTGTGTGTGTGTCTGTGTGTGTGTTTGTCCGTGTGTGTTTTTGTGTGTGTCTGTGTGTGTCTGTGTGTGTACCTGTGTGTTAGTCTGTGTGTGAGTCTGTTTGAGTGTCGGTGAGTATGAGTGTGTCTGTGTGTGTCTGTGTGTGTCTGTATGTATGTCAGTGTTTGTGTCTGTGTGTGTGTCTGTGTGTCTCTGTGTCTGTGTGTGTGTCTGTGTGAGGGCTTGTGCGTCAATGTGTGTGTCAGTGTGTGTGTGTGTGTCTGTGTGGGTGTCTGTGTGTGTGTCTGTCATTGTGTCCCTGTGTGTGTCTGTGTGTATGTCTCTGTGTGCCTGTGTGTGTGTCTGTGTGTCTCTGTGTTTGTCTGTGTGTGTGTTTTAGTGTGTGTCTGTGTGTGTGCCTGTGTGTGTCTGTGTGTGTGTCTGTGTGTCTGTGTGTGCCTGTATGTCTGGTTGTGTGTCTGCGTTTGTGTCTGTGTTTTTCTTTTTGTGCGTCTGTGTGTCTGTGTGTGTCTGAGTGTGTGTCTGTGTGTATGTCTGTGTGTCTGTGTGTGTCTGGATGTGTGTTTGGATGTGGGTCTGCGTGTGTGTGTCTGTTTTTCTGTTTGTGTCTGTATGTGTGTCTCTGTGTCTGTGTGTCTGTGCGTCAGTGTGTCTGTGTGTTAGTGTGTGTGTCTGTGTGTGTCTGTGTGTGGGTCTGTGTGTGTGTCTGTTAGTATGCCTGTGTGTGCCAGTGTGTGTGTACGTGTCCGTGTGTGTGTCTGTGTGTGTGTCTGCGTGAGTTTGTGTGTCTTGTGTGTCTGTGTCTGTGTCTCTGTGTTTGTCTGAGTGTGTGTGTCTGTGTGTGTCTGTGTGAGTGTCTGTGAGTATGTCAGTGTGTGTGTCTGCGAGTGTTTCTCTGTGAGAATGTCTGTATGTGTCTCTGTGTCTGCGTGTGTCTGAATGTGTGTCTGTGTGAGTGTGTGTGTGTCTGTGTGGTGTTTTTGTGTGTGTCTATGTGTCTTCGTGTGTCTCTGTGTGTCTGTTTGTGTGCGTGTGTGTGTCTGTGTGTGTGTCTGTGTGTGTGTCTGTGTTTGTCTGTGTGTGTGTCTGTGTGTGTGTCTGTGTGTGTCTGTGTGTGTGTCTGTGTGTGTCTGTGTGTGTGTCTGTGTGTGTCTGTGTGTGTGTCTGTGTGTGTGCCTGTGTGTGTGTCTGTGTGAGTCTGTGTGTGTCTCTGTGTGTGTCTGTGTGTGTTGTGTCTGTGTGTGTCTGTGTGTGTGTCTGTGTGTGTCTGTGTGTGTGTCTGTGTGTGTGTCTGTGTGTGGTCTGTGTGTGTCTGTGTGTGTCTGTGTGTGTCTATGTGTGTCTGTGTGTGTGTCAGTGTGTGTTCTGTGTGTGTCTGTGTGTGTCTGTGTGTGTGTCTGTGTGTGTCTGTGTGTGTCTGTGTGTGTGTCTGTGTGTGTCTGTGTGTGTCTGGTGTGTGTCTGTGTGTGTGTCTGTGTGTGTGTCTGTGTGTGTCTGTGTGTGTGTCTGTGTGGTGTCTGTGTGTGTGTCTGTGTGTGTCTGTGTGTGTGTCTGGTGTGTGTCTGTGTGTGTCTGTGTGTGTGTCTGTGTGTGTGTCTGTGTGTGTGTCTGTGTGTGTCTGTGTGTGTCTGTGTGTGTCTGTGTGGTGTGTCTGTGTGTTGTCTGTGTGTGTGTCTGTGTGTGTCGTGTGTCTGTGTGTGTGTCTGTGTGCGTGTCTTAGTGTGTGTCTGTGTAGAGTCTGTGTGTGTGTCTGTCTGTGTCAGTGTGTGTCTGTGTGTGTGCCTGTGTGTGTCTGTGTGTGTGTCTGTGTGTGTGTGTCTGTTGTAAGTCTGTGTGTGTGTCTGTGTGTGTGTCTGTCTGTGTGTCTGTGTGTGTCTGTGTGTGTGTCTGTGCGTGTGTCTTAGTGTGTGTCTGTGTAGTGTCTGTGTGTGTGTCTGTGTGTGTGTCTGTGTGTGTGTCTGTGTGTGTCTGTGTGTGCCTGTGTTTGTGTCTGTGTGTGTGACTGTGTGTGTGTCTGTTGTGTGTCTAAGTGTGTGTCTGGGTGTGTGTCTGTGTGGTGTCTTAGTGTGTGTCTGTGTAGTGTCTGTGTGTGTGTCTGTGTGTGTCTGTGTGTGTGTCTGTGTGTGTCTGTGTGTGTGTCTGTGTGTGTCTGTGTGTGTGTCTGTGTGTGTGTCTGTGTGTGTGTCTGTGTGTGTCTGTGTGTGTGTCTGTGTTATGTCTGTGTGTGTGTCTGTGTGTGTGTCTGTGTGTGTGTCTGTGTGTGTCTGTGTGTGTGCCTGGGTGTGTGTCTGTGTGTGTGTCTGTGTGTGTCTGTGTGTGTCTGTGTGTGTCTGTGTGTGTGTCTGTGTGTGTGTCTGTGTGTGTGTCTGTGTGTGTGTCTGTGTGTGTCTGTGTGTGTCTGTGTGTGTCTGTGTGTGTCTGTGTGTGTGTCTGTGTGTGTGTCTGTGTGTGTCTGTGTGATTCTGTGTGTGTGTCTGTGTGTGTGTCTGTGTGTGTGTCTGTGTGTGTGTCTGTGTGAGTCTGTGTGTGAGTTTGTGTGTGTGTCGGTGTGTGTGTCTGTGTGTGTGTCTGTGTGGGTGTCTGTGTGTGTTCTGTGTGTGTGTCTGTGTGTGTCTGTGTGTGTCTGTGTGTGTGTCTGTGTGTGTCTGTGTGTGTGTCTGTGTGTGTGTCTGTGTGTGTGTCTGTGTGTGTCTGTGTGTGTGTCTGTGTGTGTCTGTGTGTAGTGTCTGTTGTCTGTGTGTCTGTGTGTGTC
>JAHLJT010002764.1:0-15779 GCA_031308135.1 Acheta domesticus | reverse complement strand
TGAACAAAAGTTATTATGTTTCTAAAGTAAACAAATAGCTACATTCATTGCTTTTCGCTCAGATGTTTTTTCATTCCTATCGTTAGTGAATAAAAAAAATTGCGTTCGAAGACAAAGTTGTCTACTATTTTCGGGAAACAAGTTGAAGCTATGGAGGTGGACGTGTTAGTATAGGTACGTTTTATCAAGTGAATTCGTACTTGTATAAATTATGTAATGAAGCAAACGAAGGAAAACGACGTTAATTTGCATTAACTTACTGATTTCATAGTGTCTTCAAACCCATCGTTAAGAGGGTACATCAAGGAACGTTTCTCCGACAAAAAATGATATGGCTAGTTATATGCATTATTGACTTGAGAAACTTTACGACAACAACCTTAGACCATCTGTGACATTTTTCTCAATTTGATATTTCTGAAGATTTTGTGTGGATTCTCACATGTAAACAAAATAGTTTGTCGGAAAGCCAATTTGTGAGGGTAAAGAGGAAGTTGAGTGTTGTTCTTTAGTCGTTTGTTTACGTCACAAAGAGGCTAGTCTCGGAGGCGTTTATGTATTGGAGAAGCTTCGTTGGTCATCAGTTACGCCCGTGCTTGGCACCACAGCAAACAATGCTCCATCATTTCTGGGCTCGTGAGATGTCATGTTGCATTCCATCGCTTGCTTCCTGGAATTGATTATGGCAGAGTATGCAGGAATGTGCCATGGGAGCTACGAGCAGAAGAGATTAAAATTATTTTCCAGGAGGATCACGCCCGTAGTTTCGTGAGAACAGTGAATGTTGACAACAATTTAAAAGTTTTAAATCGATTTTTAGTATTTGATAAGTTGTACTGGTAAACTAGATGACACATTCGGATCACTAAATGCAGTCTACATAATGTATAAAACTAAAGTCAATATCTGTCATGATTGGAATAACTATTTTTTTGTAAGACTTAAATTGATTTGTGTATGGTATTTCTCAGGGGCGTAGCGTCCATGGATGTGGGTGATGTGTGACTTACCCTGACAATATCAGTTATTTTTGCTTTAAAAATGATTGTCCATTCGTTATTTTCATTTTGTATTAAACAATATTTCTTTATATTTCAAACTTCACGCCGTTGAAGATTTGATTATTCACGTGGTTGACTCACTCGGAAATGCAGCCTCGCCTGCGCTGTGAATCAGATGCACAGGCAACCATTACATCCAGCGAGCCAATGAAATAAATCTTATGTTACGAAATTTCATGGTTATCTTCGGTGTTTGTAAGAGAACAAGGTTAATTAATTAGCGTAGTAATTTTATTTAGTATTATCATATTTTAATGCAGTTAGTAAACATATATTTTTAGCCAATTTAGGTTAGGGATTGTGGTGGTTGAATGCACAAGGGTATGTGACCGTGCAATCCACATCCGTGCTGAGGAGTGGCGAGTACAACGCGATCCAAGTAAGAGCCTTTATAATTATGAAATCGTATTTTGCCGTGCACATAATTATGGAATTGTCTTGTGCCGTGGACAAATTAAAAACTAGAAATATGCAGACTAACATTTTATGAAAAGGAAAATATAATTAAAGCATTCTGCCAAAAACTTACTCTCAGTATCATTTCGAACATTACAAAATGTCAGCGACATTTTAATAATAATATTTGTGATAATGAATCATGGATATGCGGACGTAAAAGTCTTAAAACACTATGTTACTGATCTTCTTTTATGTTCTCAAAAGAAAAAAAGGTAGGATTTCAGTGTTTACGCAGATTTGAATAATATTTACAAGGCTATCAAGACCCATAAGTACTCGTCCACTCATATAGCACGTGAGAAACCGTTAAAAATGTTTGGAAAATCTATGAGGATAAAATTTTATTAAATAGCCAGCGCAGGCTTTGTTGAGCAATACAATAGTGATATAAGGAAAAACAGGGAAATTTTATCACACTTCATTCGAGTTGTATACTTTTTTGGAAGACAAGGGCTTGCATTTCGTGGCCATGATAATAGGGGATCATCAAATACAAAACATTTCATAGAATATGTAAATGAAATAATGAAATATGATTAAACTCTCAAGGATGATATGGAAAATTCCACCGTTTCATGCAACCTCACCAGAAATTCAGAACCATTAGATTTCAAGTGTGAGCATCGTAATGTCTCGTGAATGAAATTTCTAAAGACTTTTGTCTCATCGACACTGGATGAAATCACTGATGTAAGTAGCAAAGAACTTCTGTAAACTGCTTTTCGTTACGTGACTGTAAATTAATAGATATTCTCTTTCCTATTGTTTTTTACTATACAAGTTGAAGATCATTGCTTTTCTTTTTATAAATTACGCTCATTGTAATGGGTCCGAAATGAAATGGGGCAATTTTTAAAATAGGGAATAAGCAACATTTACGAGTTTTAAATTATTTTCTCATTTCTCGAGTTACATACCCTAAGCCAAATATCAGGCTACGCCACTGGTATTTATTAATCTGTTGTTTTGGTTGATCTATTGTACATTTTTTTTTCATTTCGGTATTTCGATATTCCCTGGAAATAGTTGATTACATTCTAAATGGCAAATAAGGAAGATTCGTACGCAAAGATAAGAGCCAAATATTGGAATGGTTTGATTGATTAATGTGTTGTTTAATCTTCAGCAACCCAAAAACCATTTCGAAACGTCGGAAATCCCACTCATTTGTTTATCCATCTTCAATGGGCGCTTAATGAATATTAGATATGAGGCTTTTATGTGTTCTGCGTGGAGATCGTCACAATCGTCATTGAAGGGCTTGAAAAGAAAAAATGCACATCATCAGTTGATAAATGTAGATATGCGGGCTACTTTAAACTTCTTTAACAATCCACAATACTATAACCTGCACCCAACATTTTTTTTTGGAAAAAATGGGACAATAGTTAACGTGTGTTTCATTTTGTGTATGTAAACAGTAGAAGGATTACTATAAATAAAACTAGGGTTATCAAAGGATCCACTGTTAAGAACCACTTTCGTTCCTAAGAAATGCAGTTAATTACGCGACTAAGAACATTGCAGGAAATTAAATGCAAATGAAAGTCGAGGATACACGAAATACGCATGCTCACGAAATCGAACGTTCATAATCAGAAATTGACCCGCAGACCACGAAGTGGGGGGGACTCGCCCAGCGTTGGTCCAACAAGATAATTATCCGATAAGCCAGGATTTCCACGTTCTGCGAAGGATTAATTTCGATACTTCACTTGAAATGTAAGAGTTTCGAAACAAGGTCGGTATATTTCATCAACTACGCAATGTTTGTGTGAGTTGAGCGGAACAGGGATAAAGTTTATCTGATCCGTTGACAATACACCGCTCTCCTCGCAAATCCTTGCTCGAGTTCCCTAATCGCGCCCTCTTCGGCCGCTGGCGACTTAATTCCCGTCCGCGGGCGGGCGGGCGGGCGGGCGGGCGGGCGGGCGGGCGGGCGGGCGGGGCGGGCGGGCGGGCTCGCGGGCGGGCGGGCGGGCTCGCGGGCGGGCTCGCGGGCGGGCGGGGCGGGCGGGCGGGCGGGCGGGCTCGCGGGCGGGCTGGCGGGCGGGCTCGCGGGCGGGCGGGCTCGCGTCTCGCCGTGATCCCGCACGCTTGTTCGGATCGTGACGTCACGCGATTACGAGACGTCTGGCTGCGCGGAACCTGCTCGCGGCGCGTCAAACACGCTCCGCTCGTTAGCCGCGAGGCGACCTTCCTCGTCGTTGCCGCCGCCTCCGTTCACCTCCCCCTCCCACTGGTCGTGATAAGGCCCTCGTGCCTGCACGTGGCAGGTGGCCGCCGAAAGAAACGGGATGTTTTTTTCTTTTTTTTTTGGGAATAGTATCGATCGCTTCTCATTAGTGACCAACACAAAGATTTTGATTGATTGCGATTAATATTATTAAGAGTACAAACGATAATAATAGTAATAACTAATAATGATAATTTTTCTTTTTCTTTCTCGTGTTTACACTCCAGACACAAAAATTGCATATTTTAGATATTTTTGTTCACATATCATCGTTTTAATGGGCCACATATAGTAATATATATTATCTTCTCTTCTTTTAATCTTTTGACGTATTCCTGCCATTTCTTACTCATTTAGGTCGTTTGTCACATTTTATTTCGTTTGAAGCCATTTACTTACCCACGTAGTGGCCTATGTCGTGAATATGACATCTCTACTGTACAGTTGATAAGTCTGTGCTGTAATTTAGCACCTAAGATAATTATATGCCAATTAATTATAATAAAATATGTAACTTTTCCCCTAAATCGTCCGTTTGCGCTTACTTCATTATTCACAAATGTTTCCTTACATTGATAGTTTTCAAAAGAAATGCGATAGAATTAATAGTTTCTTGCGTAAGAGGAGGCTTATTTTGCACATTTTTAGACTTCAGACACGTGGGGATACAAACCAGTAAAAGCATTAATAATATATTATTAATGGCAGTCCTAGCCCACGCAGCCTGCTTTTCCGCTTAACCAGTTCTAGATATACACGCATACATACGATTACCGACGCAATTTTTAAATTGTTATATCAAGGATAACTCTAACATGGACAAGAATCCTTAAATTTGGAATTTTTTCAGAGGTTTTTGTACTTCAGGCCGTTTTATGAATTCTACTTTATTTTAAAACGTCATTCTATGAAAAATCGATGTTGAGATTGCAAAGAATTACAAAAACTCAAATGAGGTTTTCAAAATCTTTCATGTGTCTGTCGGTGTTCATTCCAAAATTGCACTCAGAATTTTTGTTCCAAAGGTTCTTTTGAGATCATAGGAATATTAAAAAACGGACTTTTATAAATGATGAATACCTCATCAAAAGAAAGTTGGGAAAATTTTAATTTGTACAATTTGAAGTTGATACTGCTAGTCAAGTACAATTTATCCAATCTCTTTCTGGCAGTCTACTAGTTTTAGACGTTTACTTTGGATTAATGAATGCAGAAATTCTAGAAATGTATGTGAACTTTAATTGAATGACTTAAATTTAATTTAAGTTCAGCCCGCAGTTAAGTGGATGTGGATACTACTGCATAAACTGTTCAGCGCACTGTTTGTGGTGCCTTTGCAAACGGAATTCAATGAAAGCAACCAAACTTTGTAGTTATTTTTAGTTTACTTTAATTAGTGTTATTATTATTATTATTATTATTACTAGAATTTCTTTATAATTTGTTATAATCCAACTAGTTATACCTATAGTACAGTTTAAATACTTTACAGTTTTACTATACTTTACAGTTACCTTTACAGTTTAAATACTTCCAAAAGAAATATTAAATTATAAATTCCTGGTATTGACTTCAGTACGTGTACATGCTTGAATAATTCTAAATTCAATTGGCGAGTGCTAAATACAAGAAATTGTGCAGATTAGCATACACAAGTGTATTTTAAAGTCAATGTAAATGATAATCTTCGAGGAATCTCCCCGCTATATGTTTTCGATTTTTTTTCAATGCTCCAAATTGGCAATACTGTTTTGAATAGGGCTATTGTGTCATCACAAAAGAATTAAAGCGAATGCACAAACAGTTTTTATTTGTCGCTTGGAGCGTCCATTGACTCTGGATGTTGACGTGTGAAATAACTGTCAAAACCACGCTTGTACAAGGGAACATCGTGAATTAATTATAATAAATTTTCTGATATTACCCTAATGAATTAACAGGATTTTAAAAAAGGCTATTTGGTTTTATTTATAAGTCAAAAAATGAATGTATGATATAACATCGTTTATTTTTGCGACACAAAATCTTAATTTACATTTTTTATTCGGTATATTACGCTGAAACTCATCATGCTTGACTCCTTTTAATTGTAAAGTACTTTCCTTTTGAAGATAATTTCACATCTCAAAGTCACTAAACTTGGCTAATCATTGTTATTGCTTCAATGTATTTTGTATTATGTATTTTTTAATATCTAATGTAAAATCTTTTGTATCACACATTCTATAAATAAATTTTTTGCGCGCTAAATGGAAATTAAGTTTTCTTACTCTTTCGTCACTCCTAGAGAGTTCCTTCTCCAAATCATTTCTCTAAGCTATCTCAGATTTAAAACTTCAAAGAGGAATACTATTCATTGCAATATGAGGTAAATTTGCAAAATCAAAAGACTTTTTTGAGAATCAAAGTTTTCTTTTTAGTTATTTTGTTTGCCGTCATAGAAGGAAGAACCATACAAACAATTGAATTTCTCTCTCCATCGTTTGCAATTGTCAAATTCCAGCACAAATGATCTTGAGCATAAACGTAATATTCATGCTTCGAATTAACTGAATGCAATATCCATCCATCATATTTGAATTTCATAAAATGATGGCATAGAAATACCCATGTTTAGTGTGCTACACAAGTTGAATGCATGCTGCTGCATCTCGAGGTTTTTCAGTAATTATAGCAGCACGGAGTTACAGAAAAAAGAACAAAAAATTCAGCCGATGATACGTAAATTGTAGTCGCGTGCAGGAGCAAAAACACTGCGAAATAAACTCACACAAAATGGTTTTCCAGAAGATAGAAGTAGCACACGTACTATTCAAGGACAACAAAATACTCTCGTGTAACGTTGCAATGAATTAAATATTTTAACGAAACGATTTCCAGGAATACTGCAATAACATAGATACAACAGCAATTTACGTACCAAGAATATAAAAGAGTAGCTGCGCTTAAAGGAACCTGTGCATAGCAAATATGTAACGGAGAGCGGCGGTTTTCTTTGGAACCGTACTGTGCATGACGTTCAGCTGTGTTGCATGAAATGATGCGCTGTGGGTGATAAACTGCAAGTTTCTAACTTTGCCCCTCAAGACCTAAATTCGCGATGGAATATGACTCGGTATTTCGCACCATTCTCAGACGTGCCGCTTAGATTTCGCATGATCGCTACCGTATCAAGCAGTGCTTGCGATCTTGCGACTTCTACCGGCGAGATCGAGAAGGAGTTAGAAAAATCGCACTATTCAGTCAGTATGCGCACTATGAGATCAAGCGGGATAACATAATGAAATATTTTAATTTTTTAGTCAAAATCGAAATTGTTTTCATGGTTTTGGATTCTTCTCGAGTCGTTCCTACAGGCGTTGGAAATTAGCAAAACTAGCGTACCCGTGCGAAAACTCTCGCATGCCATACTCCACCCTCTTCCTTATTTTTCCATTTCCATATTAAGTCTGCAAATATATTTTTCTTTAAGACCTTCTTATCTTTCGTCACTTGTTCCATATGCACCTTGTCATTGATAAGAATATAATAAACCCTTGTCAATCCAAACTATCTTCTTTTACTTTATTATTGAGCAAAGAGGTACACCCGTGTAATTTAGTCGCACAGAATATCAAGTAACTAGAAATTTCACATAAGTTGCAGATCCTACCAGGCTCTGGAATAGGTGAGGTAGAATCGAGAACTGTCGAACCAGCAAACATATAATAGAATGGTCAAGAAGATCTCAAAATATAATAGAATGGTCGAGTAGGTTATGGTGTGAGGAACGGTTGGGTGAGTCATTTGGCCTAAAATTTTAGTTTTTAAGGCCCTAGAACTCTTTTTTCAGGAGTTACTTAACGATGTAGATTACAAAATCCTGACGTGCGGGTTGCATTTTTACATAATATTACATATACAGAATATTTAGATGCCGTTTTAAAATAAATACATCATACTTTTAATGTCAGAGTGCAATTAATCACGTCTCCGTGAAATTCTCGTTCTTTAGGGACCTCCTTTATAAATACTGGTCGCATTTGAGAGCCGCAAAGAGAAGGTATACTACTGAAATAATGTAGGAGACGATAGAAAACAGTGGTTTTCGAACAGTAGTGATTTTTCATGAATTTTCACAATGTTCTTGCTGTTCAATAAAACGTAAGTAATGTAAGCAATTATGAACTTCTTTTAAACACGGGAACAAGAAAATAATTGGCACTATTGATAAGAGAAAATTGAAACGCAATAGTTTATGCAAATCCGATATAAGGAACTAAATGTATGGAATAGCTTTCGTTCTGATTTTGAATAAAAATATAACTTCATAGACAAATATAATTATTTACTCGTTTGTCATTATCAATGCAAATAACCTACTTGTTGGATAGTAAAAACACCTCAAATAAAAACAAACCATGTGCAGTAGTTCATCATAGTTGAGAAGTTACGAAAATCTTTCGTCTTCAAAGAAAAGACTTGAAGTGTTTGAAAAATGGTATGTTTGTTCATGTAAACCTCTCAAGAGTCTACAGACAAAATGGTAAATTATAATGATTGAGTGGAATGCTCATTGTTACATTATTAATTGATATAAATATATGCCATTTTTGCAGTATTTTTAGGTAAAGCATTGAGTGGACTGAGGATGCAGTAAATTGTCATTAAATTTCCTTAACATGTAAGTGTTGGTTTCAGATAAGGAAAAAACAAACAAAACCATGTAAAACATTATAGTAAATTATGATCTTATTGCGTACCTTATGATACGCATGTGGCTTGAAAGATTGTTTAGTGGACAGTATGTCCTGTAAAAGTGATAGGTATTATTGAACTGTCGACATGATCCACTCCCCATTCCCCATCTCTACTTCGTTTACCTAAAATAGGCTGCGGAATCGCTTCCATTTGCAAATGCTGTCGTCCGTGCGGGAGTTGCAAATCTTGAGCATTCCCGCATGCGCCTGCTAGTGCTGGCGTGGCGCGCTAGATGGCGAGAGCGTAGCGTACTCGCGGCAGCGGCTGAGGGACGGACGCGGTAGCTGCGGCGAGTAAGACGCAAGAGAAGGACATGGAATTCATATAAAGGAATCGATTCTGGAATCAATATTGCAATCGAATCGGAAGAAAATAATCTATTCGCAAAGGAATCGTACTCAAAGTAGTACCTTTCTCACATAATGATACCTACTTTCATGATACAAAAAGAGAACCTAGGAATGGAATGGCAAAATAAGTATAGATATATTAATAAATGGTTCTTTCTTGATATTATCAATGTAACAAAGTATTTAACAAGTATCGTAGCCGGAATCGAATATTTAAAATAGCTTCTCTGCGTAATTTTTCTCTACATCAGTGTTACGATAAATATGATGGACTGCAGTAAAGGCAAGGATGGTCAGAAACTAAGTGTCTTTGGCCTTTAATTATTTTCGATGGCAACAGATTAGAAAACGTAAAGAATAATTACTTCTGCAGTAGCACTACCACAAAATAAGTGTATTATGCCCATACATACACCTAAGGTTATTTTTTATGAAGTTCTCAAAATGTTTCCGTAAAAATTTTGAAAATACAATGTAAGGACTGATATTTCATCAGACCATAGTAACAAATTTTAAAACAGTCGCAGATATTTATTTGATTATGTTCCGATTTTTTGGTATCGATTCCAATAGAAATCTGAAGCAATGGAATCGAAAATCGATTACAGAGGAATCAAAAGAAATTAATCAATTCCGGAATTCCTAATCGGTGGAATCAAAAATTCGTAGATACCATCACGATGTAAGATATATAAGTGTATTCACTCCCAGTCTAAAACTGAACCTTATGTGAGGCTAGTTCTCACAGTTCTTGCATATAAGCGCTGCGATCTTTGCGTCTCATTTGGGCAAGGACGTGATTGGTCGTGATCCATTCGACAGCTCTGTGGCCAGCTGATTTCAAATTTCAAATCAGAGATTTGTCGTTTCGCCGCGGAATTGGTAAAGTCTAGAGCGAACAGTTACGAAAATGGATAGGAAATGTTTTGTAAAACTGCATTAGCCACAGTTTAAAATGTCATCTTAAGATGTGCATCTTACACCGTGACCCAAACCGATCGTGCGCACCGTACGGACAAGCGAGGAACTAGCTTCACACTGGCTTCAGAAAATTTGCCCCGAAGGCGGCTAGTTAACCTATACTTAATCTAACCTAATAATAACAATTAACCTAATCTTACACCGTGGACACAATGGAGCGAGAGAGAACGAGAAAAGAGCGAGAGGGCCAGCGAGAAGAACCGGCCCGCGTGTCAAAATGTGCGGCCGTTTACTCACTGCCAGCCTGGCGGTCGCGTGGTGGTGGGGCCTTCGCTCGTGCTTCGCTCCGCCGCAGCCTCCGCCGCCTTCAATCGATTGCGGCTCGCGGGTCGATAGGGCGCGTCTCCCGCATGGTCACGCACGCCCACCACCCACGAGTGTGAGGGACGTGTGGAAGAAAAAAGCTTCTGATCCGCGGGACAATAAAACGATTTGTTGTTGTTCTTGGATTATTACTCGAACCTAAGACGAAGCCATTCCGTACTCTCCACGAGAGTATTGTCTTTCCAGCGGCTCTGACCCAGAGGCCCTTGGGTTCGTGTTCCGATGGTGGCGAATTTTCGAAATTAGTTAAAGTAGTTGGCTTAAATCCAACCGCTGAGTGGAGGAGAATTCTAGCATCTGTCTGCTCTGATTCGTAGTTTTCCGTGGTTGATGTGATCAATATCAGGCGAATGCTTGAGCAATAGCGTAAAAACGTACCGCCCTAAAAATGGACTACCGTGTGCAATAGTTCCTTCCTTTCTTGTCCTAATCCCTGACCTTACCTCCACCCACATACTGTGTATTACCATACATGGGGACGTGCCTGGAAATTAGAGCTTGTTGAAGGTGGATCGGATTCCTGCTGGTGGGCGATACATAGAGGGGGAAATCCTAGGCAAGCCGGCGTGTAGGTCGACGTCGGATCTCACCATTAGGTGGGGAAGCGAAAAAACCGTCATCTTCTGGGATAAAACGTTCACTACACCAACGGGATTTATGACCATTGCAGTTTCTACTTGGCTGACCGGAAGACGCCATGCTCGGGCACAGATCCCATTGTTTCGGCCGCTTTGGTGCGGCCTTCCTCAGGGCTAAATGCATATACTAGACCAATTATGCGGAATCCATGTCTCGTCGGTGTGTTGTCTATGTTCTGGGAATGTAAAACGCAAAACAGTATTTCAACGCACTTCATATTACAGATGATCATTCGCCTTTACAAACATTACTTCAGAGCACGTTCAAGAATGTCTGACGCAGCGATGTGATAGAAACGTTCAGTACAAAGACCTCTCGAGAAGCTGTTAATGGTTGAAGATCCAATGGCGTCTGAGTGCCTGCGATGTTTTGCACGAAACTCGGTCGTGACAGCAGCAATATCTGATTCAGTACGCGCTATATTTCAGGTCAGATCAGGAGATTGCGCCGACTTGGATGGCCGAGTTGGCTAAGAGCGTGTACCGACTCATCGTTTTCTCCAAAGGGTCGCTGGTTCGAATTCCGCCATGGGATGATGGTTTGTCCCTTGTCTCTCTGTGTGTGTGTGTGTGTGTGTGTGTGTTGTCGCGGAGGGCTTCGCGTTCTGCTGACTTCAGATCAGAGGAACTCACATATGTGTTGGTGTCTGGTGTAGTCCAATATGCATTCCATTGGGGAGTAAAGTGTAACCGGCTGTCCGCTGGATAAACACCTTAAAAAACAATGAAATAGAGATACTTCTTTGAAGAAGGATGTCCATGTGAATAGTAGCTACATTTGTATATAGTTTTAGGAGTGACATTTATTTGGCATTGGTGACTACATTTTTTACATCTAACTAAAATCGGAAGGATGCTGAGAATCACAGCTTACTTTACGAGAAATGAACGGATCTTCAGTTTTTTCGCGAATAGCTGTCATTGAGCTATTCCACAGTTCCAATCGGAAAGTTTAAAGAAGAGGAAAACTCAAAATTCGCATAACATTTGTTATAAATTTTCTGACGTGAGAATCGTTGCTGCGGTCCTTCATGGGATGTTTTATTAATGTTAGTCCCTCAGGCGTTCATAATGCTGGACCCCATCCTCTCTAAACACTAATACATTTATGAGGCTGCTCGCTTCTGGTTCAGCAAAAACGCGAGGCCCTCCGCGACACACCACACAACAAATGACAATCGATGCTCAGGATGGAATCCGAGCCCATGAACTAATGGTTAGAGGTGGTGTGGCGATGCCATCCTCACTACCACCAACTTCGACACCACAAACGTCGACACCATCACAATATGCTTTTCTAACATAAGCCACTGGAAGGCTTGACACCATCAATGCCGCCATCACCACATCCACCATTGAAGACGCTCTTCCCTCTTCGATATTCTGTCTCTCTCAAGATCACTACTTTCACTGCTTCTGTCGTTTCCACAAACCCTCTCTGTGTCTCGACACCCCACACTCCTGCGTTTACACAGTTATCTCCGGCTCCTCTGTCGCCTTATCCGCAAGCTGCTCGTCTTTTTTCCTTTTTCTTTGAGCGGAGCCGCCCGCCCGCCTTCGTCTGGCGCGAGCCGTTCGTCTTCTGTCTGGTTGTACGCACGAAACAACTCGCTTACCGCACGACGGATTTCACTGGGGACGTCATATATGAGAATTTTTTAATAAAACTTCGGGCCAAATTCAATTTTGATGAAAATGCGTCCGATGAAGAACACAGGAATATTTCTGTGGCTTTATATACTTTCAGGTTCATAGAGAGCAAGGAGGGTGGTGAAATTCTCGAAAAAACTTCTAAACTGAATATTCACATTCGCAGTACTAAGTGCTTTACATTCGGTGAACATACAATTTTTAAGGCGTTTTCCTTAGTAAGTTGTTGCGATCTTTACGTATGTAAATTATTGTAAATGAGTCAAAATGAATATGAATTTTGCCTAATATATAATATGCTTTAATGAAAAATATTTGCTTGTCCTAAAATAATGAAGGAATATAATGAAAAACAATCTTTTCAGGTAAGTTTGCACACAATGGACAATATTTATTCATATACTACAATAATTTTGGCAGTATTCGTGTTTCTGTATTTCAACATTAATAAGAAATATACTACGGCACTGACGATTTATGATTTAACGAATCGGCTAGGAGGGCTCAACGCATCAAGTGATGTTACTGCAGTGCCTCTGACCAGAAGGTCCTAGGATCCGAGTTCCGACGGTGGCAGGATTTTACATACTAGATACATCGCGAAGTCGAATCCAACCGCTTTCTGACGTAGAATTCTAGCGACCGGCTGCTCTGATCACTAGTTTTCCCAAATTTCTCCAAACAATACCAGGCGAAAGCGGAATAGTATCCTAACAAACGTGCCACGGACCGCGTGCTAACTTTCCTCTCTTCCTTGTTCTACTATACTCACTCCGAACCTATACACACACTTACACAACCAGATATGTGAAGATCTCATAGCTTGTTCCGGCGGGACGCGATAAGAAAGCATGCGTAGCACTTACGGGGTTAGTGGCCATAACTTTGTCGAGCCCGGAAACTAGAAATGATCAATCATTATTTAACTCAGTGGCACGATCAGTATTTTGTAAGGGAGACGTTTTAGGGGTAGTGTCCAGCGAGTGTATCCGTATAAAGAATTTTTCATTTACGCTTAAATTAATAATTATTTTTATTTGTTGATTTAGAATTATTTATAAACACATTCAGTTGAGATATTGAATAATTTTCGCTGCTAAAGCATATTTGCTGGCCTGCATAGCCTAGGTAGCTAAGGCTGAAGTGCCGCAGATGCTTCGGCTCGAAGGGTCGCGGGTTCGAATCCCGCCTTGAGCATGCATATTTATGTGTGTTCGTGTTGGCTTTACGTTTTGTTCTTGCTATAGTTCCCTTACAGTTAAAACAATCACAGTGGTCGCCATATGACCAAATTGTTAAAAAGCGACCTAAAAAATATATATTTGTGAATAGTATGCGTTTTCAGTTCCGGAGGGGGATTGAAGCCACATGAGCACCCAACCTCTTGGATGCTCCACTAATTTAACTGTTATTTTGTACTATAGAAGATTCATTCAGGCTTCACTTAAATAATTTTTTCATATTTGCACTACAATGTGAAAAGTGGTCGAAGTAACTGCAGTATACAGTGGACTTCACTCGTAAGTGAAGCACGCCAACGCTCCATGCCATCATTGTAAAGATATCAGAACTTTTGATACAAAGGGCACAGATGTGTCCCAAAATCTTATTCTTGATTGGAAATTTACGAAACCTTCAAATCTGATGCGACCTCATGTTTCCAACACTTCGGTCCATTATCAATTCTATTTTTTAAAATATATGTTATATTTTGTATATTATATTAATTAAATCAGCATTAGACATTGAAATAGAGAAAAAAAGGTGCCATTTTATGTGACTAATATGTCCGATAGGGTGAGATAAGTAAGCACAATATATAAAAAAATAACTTTTACCATTTAATTAGTCAATCCTTTTGAAAGGCACGCAGTTACTTTCGTATCATACTGTGTTCTAAAATATTTGGTTGAGTACCATGTGCATCTCTTCCATATTCGACGGCTTCCGGATTACTTAACTAAGAGTGAATTGTTCTCAATTTTAAGAGTTGTCTCGAAATTTTTTGAAATACGTATTTTTAATAGGTATTTACGTTTTTAAAAATAAATATTGTCAATCATCAAACTGCTCCATGGAATAGTACATCCGTGTACAATACTAGGAAGAAAAACCTTCAGTGAAGACAAAATGCAGTATTGTCATTAATTGCATGCATTCAGCGTAGGATAATTCATATTAGCATTAGGTTTATAACATGATTTGATTGGATTGAAAAGCTTGATTAATAGGAACACCTACTACAAAAGAAAATGTGATCATCGAACAAGTCGTGCAAGACAGTCTCGCGCATGTGTGTGTGTGGTTGTTTGTGTATGTTTCCTGCCCGCAAATATTTTACAGAATATCGGGATGACTTTTTGAAAAGTTGGAAATATTTATTACAATTTATTTTGATTAGTATGACTTTTTTATCATATATCAATGATATAAATAAAAAAACAAGATTTTTTCGTTTTTAGATTTATTTATAATTTAAAAATCATAGTTTGATTACATTAACACGTATTTTTATTGTCATTTCACATTTTGTTTCAGGTGAGTTCGAGTGTTGTCTGGAATACCCTTTTGTTTCTGACGCCATCAATAAAACCTAATCCTCAAGAATATACTATCTTTATTTCATCCAGGTAAGAAGTAGAAAAGTACCGCTCCTTGATAGCATTATTAACCTCTCTGAAGCTGTCATTACCAAAATCGGTCACCATAAAACACATATGCCACCATTTATAATTATTTAATTGTTAAAATTATGTAATATGTTTCAAGTTGAACTATAGACTGTCTCTTGTAAATTATTGACTATATGAAAGTTCCAAATGTTTTTTAGACAGTCGTAATGACTACATATATTTATTATCTTGGCAACGTTTCAGACTATATGTGTCTCCATCATCAGGCCTTTAATTGTAATACAATGTCATAAACTATAAGATGAAATAATACAATTACAAAATGTCAAAGCTTTAAATATTTACTAACTTGCATTAATTTTTAATTACATTACACTAAATAAATTGAAGGCAAGTACGTAGTAAAAAAAATTCCATACTCACATGAATTTGTAGATTATAAATTTTATTCTTTTCTTATCTTTATTATTCATTATTCATCATTAGACAAGTCCACTCTTAGTTCTTAGATAGTAAGGACATGAATGTTCCTGTGTCTCAAGAATTCTGAGAGGGGTAACTTTCTTAGAAATAACAGCTTCTATGAATTTTCAGCTTGAATGCAATCAGTTTTCATAAGTTATGGTTCTATCTTTTTAAAATTTAATTAAAATTAAAAACATTTAATAAAAAATTCAAAAGTCATCCAGCTGTTATTTTCTAAGAAA